>BQNB010036562.1:1568-50032 GCA_026074375.1 Tanacetum coccineum | reverse complement strand
TATTCCTTTACCAGTAGCCGTTTGCTCTGGGATAGCCAATTCTTCATTATAAACAACAAGGTGAATTGATTACCTTGTAGTTTTAAGTAAACTACCAACTATCAATGGATTTGATTTGTCTTTACCAAAAGTCGTTTGCTTTTGGACTAGTCAATGCTTCATTGCTATAACATGGTGCACTGATAACCATATAGTTTTTAGCAAACTATCTTCTAATTTTGCTGTGCATTCCAAAATTCATCACTATCACTTTGATTGAACATGATTATCAAATCTCCCTAAAGTATTTTGTCAAATCCCTCAGGTGTCTCATCTTGGTATCTGTTCATCACAAGTTGATATATAGCACAGATGTCATCTCTATCAAGTATGGAGAGCACTGCCATCAAAGTACTAAAGTATCTTCTTTGTCTATTACTTCTAATCACCACATTAAGATAAACATCTTCTACCTCCTCAGTCTCATCATACTGTGGTTTGGTTGTAAGATACTCAGATCTCCATTCTATGATAGGATACTTCTTGTCAAGTATCTCATAATCCACTTCCTTATCCTCATCAGGAGCTATAGTTAAACACAATCTTAGCTCTTCATCATCTTTAGAAGTGAACTTTCTTTTCTTAGACTTCATCTTCTTCCTTTTGCCAAGCTTTCTTTTTCTAGTTCCTTCTTCTTCTTTAATTTCTCCCTTGACACTGTCATCTTTCTTTACTCTCTTCTTAGAAACATCAGCAGCTTGTTCATTCATCTCCTTGATTATTTTTTCATCTTCAGCTGAACCAATAGCAATGAAACTATCATCAGACCTTTTTATCTTTTCATACAAAACTTGTATTTCATCAAAACTCTTGGTCTTCAGATCAAAATGCTTCTTGCCTCCAACATGCTTCAAATATGTCATCATTTGGTTCCTAAGCTAATTTCTTGAAGGAGGTTTATTTTTGATAGCTTCAGATCTTTGTTCAAGAAATCTTCTTTGGGCAGCAATGGTGTCATGAATAAATTTGGTTCTCTGCTCAATAGTGTACATCTCTCTCTCTTCCTCTTGAAGCTTTTTAGCAAGTATCTTGTCAGCATTAAGTCTTGCCTGAATGAAATCATATTCATTAGAGAGTGCAACCTTTGTATCTTCTTCCTCAGCCAACCTTTTCTTTTCTTCTTCAGCTTCCCACTTATTTTGAACCTTTCTGGTCATCTCTTCATCATTAGCAAGCTGTTTAAATTTCTTTTCAGCTTCAGTAATATCTTCTGATTTAGTATCAGATTCATCTTCCTCTTTAATCTTCCCTTTGCCTTTAGCTTTTGGATCAATCTTAGGAAGAGGTCTCAAAGTCAATAGTGATCTTATTGAAGTAGGCCTAGGTATTTCAATCTCCTCAACATCCTTAAGCTCTACTCCTTTTTCCTTTTCCTTAAGCTTCTTCTTGTTCTGACTCATTATAATAAGGACTTATGCAATGGTTTCATCATCACTGAAGACTGTTGGAGTAGATGTTGTTGGAGTAGGTGTTGATGTCACTATTGAAGTAGCACTTTTCCCTTTATTTTGATCAGTAGTACCTTCAACTTGTCTATTGGTACTAACTTTTGTACTGTCGGTATTTCCATCTTGCTTGTCAGTACCTTCATTTCTCTTGTCGGTACCTTCATCTTGCTTGTCAGTACTAATAGGAGCTTCAGTACTTACTTCCTTATCTGCACTTTCCTTCTCTTCTAACACCACAGAGCTTGTCCTCCCCTCATCTTGATCATCCTCGGTCTCCATGTAGTCCAATGTATCATCCACATCTACAAAATCATCAAGATCTTCAAAAGCTAGATCTTTATGCACTGTAGGTTTAGCTTTGAAAGATTTGATACCCTAGGAAGATTTGACAAATTTCCTCCCCTGTTTGGATACATACTCCTTTTGTACCCCCCTTTTTCTTCAGAGAAGTTTTCCTTGCCAATCTTGTCTTTAGTGCAACACTATTCATCCAGGCTTTGTGATGTGTGATAAGTGGTTTGACTCCTTTCTTTAACTTCTTGACCTGAGCCTTCAAAGCTTTAATTTCTTTAGCCAGAGCTGTGACATGTTTACATAAAGACACATAAAGGTCATATATACTTTGGAGTGTCAGACCATCCTCATTCCCTGATAGGGATGCATCATTAGATGACTGACCTCCATGATTTCCACCAGAAACCTCAGGATTGGAATCAGGAATAGCTATAGAAGGAGAAGGTCTAGGAGAAGGGTCAATTTGTGTCTAAGGTTGGTCTTTACTTAGGTGAAGAGGAGAGGGTATGGGTTAGGAAGCAGATGGTCTTTCTGAAACTTCACCCTTATCCTCTGTTTGTTAAACCAACATAGAATCAAATAAAGGTGTAACCTTCCCTGAAAAGTTCTTACCCTTTTTAACCATAAATGTCAGGGCCTTTTTAGTTAGGGTTGGGACTGGAAAGTGGTCCAAGGGGACAGGTACATCTTCTAACTAATTGCTCAAAAAGATTTGTAAAAATCTTGGATACATTACAAACTTCTTAGTTGCATCCAAGTGTTGTATCATGCCACCAAAAATTAATTTTGAAAAATTATATTTCTGATTAGTGGCTAAACAAATTACTGCAGTGGCAATATTAGTGGGAATTTGATCCCAAGAGGTGCTTTTAGAACTAATACAATGATTCATGGTATGAAAAAGGAATTTCCATTAGGGTGAAAAGAGGGCTTTGTTAAAAGTTAAGGTATTCAGGTTTCCCTCATACCCCATTAGCTGAATATTATCAAATATAGCCTGATTATTCAAAGAATCTATCCCATCAGCATCATCAAAAAGAAGATAACTTCTTATTGATGCCTCTGAGATAGTCACATGCTTGCCAACAACTGTGGCATCTATATAACTAATGTTGTTGACTATTCTAGACTTAGCAGTTATCTAAAACTATTCAACAAACGAAGTTGAGACTATGGGACTTACGGTGAGTGCATAATAAATTGAACTGCGTATGAGAAAGTCCATAATCTGATGAAACTCTATATTCCCATCCGTCTTCTATAAATAGGCCACCATATTATGCTTAGAACAGAAATCTAATCTAGCCATCGTTTATATGATTTTGGTAATCGTCGATGATGAATAATTAGGGTTTGTCAATTGAAATCAAGTAAGAGAGCTAAGAAGGATCAATTGTGTAATTGAGATGGGTATTTATAGTAGTAGCATCCCCAATGGTAAAGAAACCGCCAAAAATTACACTCTAGACCCGTACTGGTATTCTTTTCTAACGGCTTTATAGCGGTACAAACTTTGCTTGTCGGTACTAATTTTAAGCCTGTCGATACTAACTTTTGTTAACCAAAAATTGAACAAGGTTGACAACAAAAACTCTTTAGTACCATCTATATTTCTCTCTATTGATATTTCTCTCTAATGACTCTTTAAAACCCAAATAACTGAATGAAAGGCATTACCATTGAAAAATATGTCTGCTCACATAACATTCTATACAAACAGTATAACAAATCATCTTGCCTCTCCTTAATTATAGCTACAGATTCAATAATCCAATGCTAACCACCAAAAAGTTAAATCTTGTGACATCAAATCCTTTAGTGAGAAGATCTGCAACATTATGATCAGTGTGAATCTTGATAACTTCAATCAGTCTTTTCTCATAGCAATCTCTTATAAAATGAAATCGAATCTCAATATGTTTGGTCCTAGAATGAGCAACAAGATTCTTGATAACACTTATAGTGCTCTTATTATCAATATGGATTTTGGTGTTCATGAAATTGAAACCATAATCCATCATCTGATTTTGTATCCATAATACTTGCCAACAACAATTAGCAGCTACAACGTATTCTGCCTCAGTAGTAGAATTTGCCACAATCGTCTGCTTCTTGCATTCCCAAGATATCAATCTTCTACCAAGAAATTGACAGCCACCTATTGTTGATTTTCTGTCAAGACTGGCTCCTGCATAGTCACTGTTTAAGAAAGCTTCTAGTTTAAAAGGTGAATCCCTAGGATACCATAAACCTAATTTGGGTTGATGTTTGAGATACATAAAAATCCTTTTTACTGCATTTAAATGTGAGTCTTTTGGAGTGACTTGAAATCTAGCACAGGCACAAATAACAAACATGATGTCTGGTCTTGATGCAGTCAAATACATTAGAGAGCCAATCATAGACCTGTAGACATGTACATCTACATCTACACCATCTTCATCCTTGACTAGTGGTTTATTAGACTCAATAGGAGTAGTAGCTATTCTGATGGACAAAAAATCAAACTTCTTTAAGATGTCAGCTACATACTTATCCTGACTAATAAAGATTCCATCAGGTTGTTGCTTCACTTGATGTCCTAAAAAGAAAGTGAGTTCACCCATGGAACTCATTTGGAATCTTTTGTGCATACAATCTTCAAACTTTGTACACATAGACTTCTTTGTAGAACCAAAAATAATGTCATCCACATACACTTGGACTAACATAATGTCACTCTTTTTCTTCTTTATAAATAACGTTTTGTCTATGGTACCTCTTCTGAAACCATTTTCTATCAAAAAAGAAGAAAGTGTCTCATACCAAGCTCTAGGAGCTTGATGTAGACCATAAAGAGCTTTGATCACCTTATAAACTTTGTTTGGATGAGCAGGATCAACAAAGCCTGGAGGATGATGAACATACACCTCCTCTTCAATAGTTCCATAAAGAAATGCACTTTTAACATCCATTTGGTAGACAGTAAATCTCATGTATGATGCAAAGGCTAAAAATAACCTAATTGCCTCAATTTTGGCAACAGGTGCAAAAACGTCATCATAATCTATACCTTCCTCCTGTCTAAACCCTTGTGCTACAAGACGTGCTTTATTTTTCATAACAATACTTCTCTCATCCCTCTTATTCCTGAAGACCCACTTTGTGCCAATTACCTTTTCCTATATGGCAAATCAACAAGTACCCAAACCTACTATAGTTTGAACTGAAGTAATTCCTCTTGCATTGCTTCAACCTAACTTTCATCTTGTAAGGCTTGTGATATAGTTTTTGGTTCTTCTTGAGAGAGAAAACATGTAAACAAACAGTTCTAATGATCCTTGTGATTTCTTCTGTTCTGTTTGTGAATGTAACTTACCAAGGCTTGTTGTGCTGAAGAAGCCTTTTGAATCTTCCCTCTTGTTTGAACTGCTGATGTAGGATCTCCTAGAATTTGTCCTTTTAGATGATCCTTATGAATTCTGAGTATGGGAATAGGACTGACAGCAATGGTGTTAGCCATGTTGTTGAAATCAGACACTGTACCTACATCTTCATCATCATCATAGGCTCTATTGAATATTCCATTTGTTGGGAGAGTATCAGAAGCATCTTCTAAGTCAGCTATATTTAGATCAATAGGTAAATCAGCATTAGGGAGAGTAGATGCATCAATAGATATTTTTCCTCCAAGATAGACAAATGATGATTCACATCATCAATTCACCTGTGGAAGAACTAGCAGCAGCACTAACAAAGGGGTGTTAGACCTATCAGTACTAACAAAATTAACTATCATTACATAAAAATGGCCCACTCAGATAACTAATTGGTATAGTACTGGTAGCTTGAGCTGGCCTTCTTGTTGGATGCAAATCTCCTCTTTTCTTCATCAAATGCTGTTGTCTTGATTCATCATTCATAGCAATAGCAAACCAATAGTAGAGTAACCATTATCTCAAGTTTAATCTTTCAATGACTTGTTTATCAATTGGCAACTGATTTTGTCCTTCCTTATCCAAGAACATCATTTCTGAATCTTGTATACCCATCACCCTTGACTGGAGAACATTTACCAGGAATGATGTTCTTGTGCATCCTAAAACACATCCATTACTAGGAATCCATGTCTTAATTAGGTTGTAGGAAGCAGTATGTATACATGAGTAGGTCCTTTATCTTATTCTTGATGAACCTGCAACAGAAGAATCTTTAGCACCAAGCATCCACAAATAACCTGATTTTTCTACACTAACGGAATATAATTTATTGAATTGGTGAGAAAATCAAGATCAAACATCCAATTTGGACCAGTTCCTGCCACATTTGGTTGATCTTCAAGAAAATTAATGTGCAGATTCTCTTCTACCCTTTTGGTACTTTTGTTGTATACTCTAAAGACTTTAATAGAGGTAGAGTATCCAAGCAAATAACCTTCATCAGATTTCCCATCAAATTGGCCTGAAGGAATCTAAGGTGGTTCAAAACAGTCAATGGGCACCCAAAAGGTCTCAAAACTAATACTTAAATGTGATTTAACCCTAATTAATAGTTCATAAGGTGTCTTATTTTGAGGTTTGGTCACTAATACCCTATTCAGTACATAACAAGCAGTATTAACGGCCTCTGCCCAAAATGGGATATGTAAAAGTGAGTCTGCTAACATAGTTCTAGCTGCCTCAATTAGGGTTCTGTGTTTCCTTTTTGCAACACCATTCTACTGTGGAGTTCTAGCTACACTAAACTCCCTTTTGATTCCTTTCTTAGCACAGAATTCATTCATAGCATAGTTCTTAAACTCTGTCTCATTATCACATCTAATGATTTTAACATTATGATTCAATTATTTTTCTAAGCCTATGATAAGATTACAAAGAATTTCAGTTGTTTCATCCTTGGTAGCTAAGAAAAATACCCAACTAAATCTGCTAAAATCATCAGTCACAACCAAGCAGTACCTTTTCTTGTTGATTCTTTCTATAAAGACAGGTCCAAATAAGTCCATATGAAGTAATTCTAGGGGCTTTCTGATGATTCTATCTAACTTGGCCTTACACGAGGCCTTATGTTGCTTACCCTTCTTGCAGGCAACACAAGTGTGGTCATTCACAAAAACTTTTGAAGGTAAACCTCTAACTAGGTGACCTTTAACAAGTTTATTTATATTTTTGAAATTTACATGACCTAATCTCCTGTGCCATAATTTAGACTCATCTGTTGTTGCATTTGCATATAAACAAGTTATACCTCCAGAAGGAACAATGTTCTTTAAATCCAAGCTGTACACATCATCTTTTCTAGGAGCTCTAAGAACAACTTGACTTTCATCAAGAAGCTTAAAGCTAGGAGACAAGATAAGGCATTCAGACTCAGTAAAAAGGACACTATTTTTCTTGTCACACATTTGTGAGACAGAGAAAAGATTAAACTTAAGTTCATCTACAAAGTAAACATCATCAAAGTCTAAATTAGCAGTTTTGATTTTACCTTTACCCGTAATTTACATCCTTTGGATCACTTTTCCAAAAGCCATAAAGCCTCCATTGAAAATCATCTTCATATCCTGAAAGATAAGGTTTTGTTGCAGTCATATGGCTAGAGCAAACCACTATCCACACCTGAATGATCCTGTAACAAGATCTGCTGGATAGCCCTGCACAAAATAAAGAGAATAGTATCTCTTAGGGATCCAAGTCAATACTGACTTGGAAATCCCTTTTGGGTCTACATACTCAAACTTTTTGAGCATGTAAGAGCCATTATATTTGTACACATGATCCTGGTAATTCATCTTTGCCTCACAACCAATTAACCTTCTTTAAACATTTACCCACCTTACCCTTTCTAACTACTACCTATGTCCCAAGAGTATTATGTTTTTAAACCCCAAAAGTTTACACATCATGTTTTAAAGTGTCTTTTTGGGTCAGATAAACTACTGGTTTTGGTGAATAAGACCATCTTGATTGATGAGTTTGAGGCTTTTGGTCAACAATTTCAAATTCTTGAAGGTTGATTTGGTCTAATAACACTATTAGATTGTGCTATTTTTAAGGCCAATAGCCTAGCAGTACGAATAAGCCTAACAGTATAAACAGGCCTAACAGTATTAATAGACCTAGCAGTACTAACATTTGATCTATCAGTATTAGCTAAACCTATTCTGGTTAGTATTGCTGATGGGTTAAAGGTCCTTTTTGCATGAGGGTATTTCAAATTATTTGAAAAGTTTTGGTGATTTACCCTTTTGCCATAATCCCATACTGGTTTGACTACCCTCTCCCCAGTATTGACCACATTCTTAACCCTAGGTTCAGGACTCTTATAGAAATCACAATCTTTTATCAAATGGTCAGTGCTTTTACAAACAAAACAAGCTTTTATTTTATGTACTTTCTTAAAACCAATCCCTTGTTTTTGTGAAGTTTGACCACTTTTATCAGCTTGACTCCTAACAGCTTGAGTCACATTAGGCTTAACAGAACTAATAGTTTTGACAGCACACATATCATCCTCATCATCCGAGGTCTAATCCTCAATGATGAATTCATCCCTATTAATCTTTAACTTAGACACAACTGTTTCATTGACAGACTTAGGTTTTACAATAGTTGCTTCATTTGTGTTACCTACAGTCTTGTTAGTTTCAGTTGTCTTAGACTCTATGATTTTTATTTCTAAAAGCAATACCTCAATCTAGTCCTGACAAATGATATATTACTCATTGAGGTTAGGGGTTCCTTTGTAATTGGAAGGGGGAAAAACATATACTCATTTGCTTTAGTGAACCTATTATTTGCTAGTGTGCTCTCTCCATCAACCCTACGAAAGCAAATCTAATTTTCCTAGGTTCTAAATGTTAAAAGAAAATTTTCTAAAAAAGAATTATATTTTTTTGACTTTCTTATAATTTTTTATGAATTAAAAACGATTTTAATGAAATTAAATGTTTAAAAATAATAAACAATTTATAAAAAAACTAGAAAAATCATGAAAAGTAGCTTGAACAGTGAGGAGTCTAATAAAAATAAGATGGGAAAACAGCTTATCGAATAAGCTGTGAAATAAGCTAAAAATGGCTTACAAGCTAAAAGGCCTAAAACGTATATAAAAGATTGATTGTGCAAAGATAAACCGAAAAAGACCCCAGGGCAAGTTGGTTAGTGCGTGTGGTGTGTAAAAAACGTTTGGTCGAATAGGGGTGAGGTCTCGGGTTCGAGTCCTGCTCACCCTTGACTTCCCTCACTTCCCAAATGTTTTTTACAACTTTTTAGAGAAACACTAAATAAGCAATTTTTACAAAATCACTTTTTTATAAACCAAAAATAAGCTCAGAATAAGCAATTAAAGGGGACAAAATAAGCTAAACACTAAGACACTTAAATTGACAAACTGTTAAGCATTTTAAGAAAAATAAGCTAGTGAAAATGACAAATAAGCTAAGACATATATAAGGGCATATCTAAAAAGCACATAAGAACAAAAATAAGCTAGAATGGCAGTTTTAATCAAAAAGCTATAAAACTTAAAAATTTTAAGCTAATAGGCAAATAAGCTATAAACTAAAGGAAAATAAGCTAAAGGGGACTTATACTAACCTAATAAGCTATACTAACCTAGAATAAGCAAATGCAATAAGATAATAAGCCTTATTAAGCAAATTAGCTTTTTGGCCAAAACTGATAAGCAAACAGGCCAAGAGGGATTTTTCTAGCTTAAAAATAAGCTAGCAAAAGGATCTTTGTGGCTTAGTGGTTTATACCATAAAAAGATTGGCCAAAAAGCTACAATAAGCAACAATGAAAAAGCATTTTGAAATTCAAATAAGCACTTAAAAAACTTCATGAAAAAGCTATTTCACACAGATTCAACTTTTTGTAATCTTAACAAAACACCAATTTTGAGCTTAAAAATAAGCAACTAAACAGATCCTTATGACTTAATAACCTACAAACAGATTAAGCTTTGACCTCAAAGAACTTATATCAACAATCAAAAGGGAGTTTGAAATTCAGGATAAGCAACAGTAAGCAAATGAAAAAGCATTTTCTCAAACTTTTTGAACACTAAGCAATCTTTGACAGTTTTGGCAAAAACTTAAAACAACAATGCAGGCTATAGAGCTATGAACCTAACTTGTTCTAAGACTTGTACAAACACAAAAACATCACAAAAACTCAAGTTTCATAGACTTAATCAAATAAGCAGGTGAAATAAGCTATAAGCTCTCAGATTCAAACAACATGCTATAAAACTTATGATTCTTAGATTCCAACTTAAGCAATGATTAAAAACAGGGTAAAAGACTTTAAAAATGAAGGTTAAATTTCCAAAATGGGTCAAAATAGGACAAGCAATACTAACTATGGGTTAGTACTGCTTGTGCCAAACACCCTTTTAAGTTTTTCAAAGGCATTTTAAACTTGATTTTTAAAGATTTAAGCAAACTTTTCCAAATACCAGATGTTTGACAGGTAAATTAGACACTTTTAAACAAACTCCAACAACAAATAAGCACTTAAATAAGTTGAGACAGATTATGCAATTATAAGCTAAGATAGACAGAAATTTAAGAAAACTTAAACTAATGACTTCTAAACTACAAGACAAGCATAATAAGCATTAAACATCACAAATAAGCATAAATAAGCAAAGATAAGCAGGCAATAAGCACAAATAAGCAATTCTACAGCAGATAAGCTAAAAATGGAAAAAATGAAACTTACAAAGGTCTAAGCTTTTTCTTATGAATTTTAAGACCCAAAACAACTTATCACAATCCTATAGCTTATCCACATAAGCACTAACCCATGGCCATCCAAAATATACCATGCTCCATGAGATCTTCTTTATATTTTTTGGTATTTTTTTATAATTTTATGATTAAAATAGTAAATAAAAGTGATAAAACAGTAAAATAAGGTTTGATTCAAGAAACAAAAAGCTCAGTGAAGCTTTTAGGTGAGATCCATAAGCTGTTTCATAGCTTTTTAAAGCT
Source organism: Tanacetum coccineum (assembly GCA_026074375.1). NCBI lineage: Eukaryota > Viridiplantae > Streptophyta > Magnoliopsida > Asterales > Asteraceae > Tanacetum > Tanacetum coccineum. The sequence continues at coordinate 39,274 of BQNB010036562.1, read as the reverse complement.
TAACATGTTATATAAAATGATCAAACGCAAAAACTTAAAACACAAACCTCAAAATTTCATTAAAAACTTAAACTTTTACAAAGGAAAGGAAATACAACTAGCTTTAAAACTTAAATAAAAATTACATTAAAAGAGACTAAAAACATAGAAAAAACTACTCCCCCACTACAAGGGTTAAGCCCTCTATTTATAGGCCGGATAGAAAGACCTAGATCCTTGGCTTGGTTTTCTTGTGTGAGAGGAAAAGCAGCATCAACCTTGGCCCTTCAAATCATATTTGTGCTTCTTTTGATCAATCATGGCCCTTGATTATTGCCACGCAATCATTCCCCAATGATTGCTTTTGGATTGCCAACGTGTCAGAGCAAAACGTCACTCATTGCATCATTATTGGATTCTAGAAGGTGGGTTTAATCCTTGGGGTAAGTGTAATTTTGGGGATGGTGGGTGAACAGTGAAAATGGGGTTTAGCGGGAAAAGGGGTTGTCCTGTTTGTTTGATTGGTGCAGGGTGAAAGTTTAGGGTTTTGGCAAAACAAACCCCTTAACTTGTATATTGTTATTACAATTAAAGTCCTTGGGTGATGCATCTTTGGTCCTTGGAGTTTGGGATGGGTTTGCACCGTTAGTCCTTTTAAGGACTAACGGGGTTAAATTTCAAAGGGAATGGGTGTTGACGGGGTGTTATAAAAGGTGTGGTGTTGGGCTCATTGTTGGGACGGGTATAAAAGTAAAGTGGTGTTGGGCTTTTATTAAGGCTTAAGGCTTATAAGATATAAGTGGGCTTTCCCGGGCCCACTAGGTGGCTACGGGTGGGCCCACTTTTGGCAGTTTAGGTTTTTGGGTTTGGTTTTCGATGCTCTTTCCAATGCCTCATCTCGGGGTTGATTTGACTTGAATTTTGTTGACTTTGACTTTTTGACTTGGCTTTGATTTTGACTTCTCTTTTACGCTCTTTCCGTTCTCGTGCTCGGTTTTGTCGTTTTGGCTTCGATTTTTGTCCTTTTCTTAGATATCCATTTCCTGCATAATACAAATGTAAAACATATAAATACAATGTATTTTTGGTACGTTTTTAGTCATTTAAGTCCGATTTTAGTGGTCAAAGGAATGTGTAATTAAACACATACCAGTTTTTAATAGCTTCGCGCTTTCCTACTTCTTCGCTCCTTTGAGTGTTTTTCTTTTAAAGAGCTACCGTGAAGCTTGTCGATTATTGGTTTAAGTTATTCGATCTCGTTTTGACCATTAAAATAAATTGTGAAATTATTGAAAAGCCAAAAATATTTTTCTTTTATTTTCTCTTAATTTCTTTTTAGTGCATGCGTACTCGTTCTTCTTCTAATCTCGTTGGTAATTCTTCTTCTAATCCAACCACTTCAAACCCGAAACGTCGTAACCGTAGACGTTCTAATCAAAGAGTCGAACCGTTCGCTCTTGAAGAATCACCCGTAGTTACGATGGCCGATCAACGTACTATGGCGGAATTGCTCCGTGCACCCACCGAGGGTTATGCGGAGGCAATCGTGGTTCCTCCAATTCTTGCTGAGCATTTCGAGCTCAAGCATAGTCTCATTAATATGATGACTTCGGACCAATTCTTCGGACTTGAGAAAGACAATCCTCATGATCACATTCGTTGGTTTAACAAAATAACTTCCACAATCAAATACAAGGATGTGCCGAATTCAGCGATTAAGCTTATGCTTTTTCCTTTCTCTCTTGCGGGGGCAGCCCGTCGTTGGCTTGAAAAAGAACCCCCTCGTTCTATTCTCACTTGGGAAGATCTTGTGTCCAAATTCATCAACGAATTCTTTCCCCCCTCAAGAACGACAAACCTTCGAAATGAAATTTCTAATTTTCAACAACGGTTTGATGAATCGTTTCATGAGGCATGGGATCGATACAAAGATCTCCTTCGTGCTTGTCCTCATCATGGTTTCACCGAATTGCACCAACTTGATACTTTCTACAATGCCTTGAACCCGGCCGACCAAGATTCCTTGAATTCTGCCGCCGGTGGCAATCTTTTGGAAAGAAGTACTCAAGATGTGTTGACGATTATCGAAAACAAATCCAAGGTCCGCAATTCACGAAACAAATCGGTTGTTTCTCAAGTGAAATCAAGTGATGGTAATTCTTCTTCTTCCGATATAGCCAAACTTACTCATGCAGTAAATCAGCAAATGAGTGTTGTGACTACCGCTATGATGGCTATTCTTAAACAATTTCAAGCAACCCCACCTCCAGCTTCCGTAAAAGCTGTTGAGGAGATTTGTGTTACTTGCGGTGGTGCTCAGTGTGTCGCCGCCGATGGCAACACTTTCCCAGAATATCGGGATAACATCCAAGGATACGTTGCAGCAGCCACGAGTAACTACAATCAGGGTAATTCCGGTTATCATCCTCCAGGTGTGGCTAATCAAACTCGACAACCTGGTTTTGCTCAACAAAACGGGAAAAATAACCAAAACCAGTTTAGCCAACCTCAAGGATATAACCGAGGAAACAATTTTAACCAAAATGCAAATTATCAAGCTCCAACTCAACAAAACCAAAGTGTTCCTTTAAGTGAGTTGAAGAAAATTAAGAAAATGAATGATGTAAGCATAAAAGCCATACAAAACCAAATTAACCAAGTGAAAAATGAGTTAAGGAGTGAAATGCAAAATTCAATTCAAACTTCTTTGTCTAACCAAACAAACGAGGTTAAGAACATGATGGCAAGCTTCTTTCAAATGAACACTGCTTCTACCTCGGGTACAAGAACACTCCCTAGCAACACCGTTGCTAACCCGAATGGTGAATTAAAAGCCATTACCACTCGAAGTGGTCTTGTTCTTGATAGACTTACCGTTCCTATGCCTCCTCTATTCAAAAATCCGGAGGAGGATGAACGTGTTGAAGAGACTTTAACGAACCCGGAACATGGTGAGTATACCATTAAGGTCCCACCTCCTCATGTCCAAAAAGCTAAACCTCCTTCTCAAAGAAACTTTGTGGTTCACCAAAGGGATCCTCGTTACCCTCATATCCCTTATCCTTCAAGAATGAACCAAGAAAAAAGGCAAGAGAAAGATGAAGTCCAAATTCACAAATTTTGGCAAATGTTCAAACAACTTCACATCAATATCTCTCTTGCCGATGCTTTGATTCTTATTCTGAAATACCAAAAAATGCTTAAGTCTCTCCTTTCCAACAAGGAGAAACTTATTGAATTGGTAAATACACCCCTTAATGAAAATTGCTCAGCGGTTATCCTAAAGAAGTTACCCGAAAAACTCAGAGACCCTGGGAAATTTCTCATTCCGTATGGTTTTAGTGAGCTCAAGTGCAAAGCCCTAGCCGATCTAGGTGCTAGCATCAACTTGATGCCACTCTTGGTTTGGAAAAAGTTATGATTACCCGAGCTTATTTCCACCCAAATGACTCTTGAACTTGCTAACCGGGATATTTGCACTCCGAAAGGAATTGCAAGAGATGTCTTTGTTCCGGTTGGAAAGTTGACATTCCCCGCTGATTTTGTCATTGTTGATTATGAGAGCGATCCGCGAGTCCCCCTCATTTTGGGTAGACCTTTCTTACGGACCGCTCGTGCTTTAATTAACGTTCACGGAGAAGAAATGATTCTCCGTGACGGTAATGAAAGATTAATCTTGAATATGAGACATGACACTTCAAGCTATTCAAACGAACCTCATCAAGAATCAATCAACATGATTGATGTCTACAATGTTTCACATGAGGAAATTCGTGAAGATTTGTTTGCAACAAGTCATCAAGGTGGCAATCCCACTTCTTCTCTCACTTCTCATACCGACTTAACTTCACCGGAAGTTAATGATGATATCTTTGATCCGGAAGGAGACATTATTAAGAACTTGCTAAATCTTGATAAAACCAAAGATCTACCTCCATATCATGATAATCAATTAAGTGGCATTCCCACTCTGATTTTGGAACCCGAGACCAAGTCTTCTTCTTCTTCCCCCACACTTACTTCCATCGAAGAAAGTGAATTAATTTGGGAAGAATTCGAAGCTTATCTCACAAGTGATTCATTTCCACCAGGAAATAGTAATCCTTCATCTCCTCTCCCTCATTTTCATAATTCTTTAAGTGGGCTAGTACCTCCTCTCTACTAGTCTCTACATTTCTGAGACTAACGACTATTTTGTTAAGGAGTTCGCCGATGAACTCGCTCATATCACATTTCCACCAGGAAATGATGATCTTCCCTTTGATGCCGAACCCGATCTTCGAGAATTATAGTATTTGCTTAACCATGATCCTATCAAGGACATGGATTCTATTCTCGAAGATTCGGTTGATGTAAATTCTCTTGATGACAATCTTGATGATACCAATTCTGAGATGTTCACCGATGAACATGCTCTTGATTACTCATCCCCACCATTATGGGATGATTATGATGATAATCTTTTTGATCATGAGAACGTTAATGATGATACTTATGATGATCCATTTGACTTCAAGGAAGAGAAAATCAAAGAGTCTAAACTCTTGATTGATGAACTTGATCTTCCTGAATCAAATAATGTTCTTCCTTTTCTCGAGTGTGACTCGGTTTTCTATGAGGATTTTTCTGAGGTTGATGCTTTGCCTTCGACCAACAACGAGGACGAGGTATTTAATCCGGGTATACTCATTCATGAGAACCTCTTTGAAATCACCAACTTTGCAACACCGGAAAAGAATGTAAAGAAGACCACTAATGCTTCTTTAATTCTTGAGGATTTTAATCCTCCTCTTTATGAACTTCCTTTCCATAAAGAAGTTCCCGGGCTAGGAGCTTTACTCTCGTTTTCACCCGAAAATGAGGAAAAAGTCTACAACCCTAGGATTCTAACTTCTAAAAGAGTTCATACCTCTCTTCTCCCGGAATTATCTCATCGGGGCACTAAAGCTTTCAAAGTCACCAAAATTCTTAAAAGCCCTATGGAGATTTTTCCTTGCTCTTACCAAGAGGACATCCGAGTCTTGGATGTTCCATGTCTCCACTTCTATCCCCCTTGACCAACTCAAGTATGGGGGATAGGGTTAAGCTAAGTGACCTAAAACAAGCGCTTCGTAGGTGGCAACCCATGCTTATCCTAGTATTATCATCGTAGTAGTAGTATTGTAGTAATAAATAAGTGTTTTTTGCTGTGTGAGGAGGCTCGCTTTTTCCTTTTTCGTGTTTTGTGCTTTGTATGTCCAGGATGTCCTGGATTTTTGAAGCCTCTTGTGCTCACGGTTTTTGTCCTTCGATCACAAGAGCTTCACATCCGCAGCTTCATTTTGGGAATCCGATATCCAAATCTTATCGACTAACGTTTATCTTTAAGCATACTTAATAAACGGCTTAGGATTTACGTAGAGACCCTTCGTAAAACATTGAGGACAATGTTTAGTCTTAGTATGGGGGGATCTTCGATTTGATTATGCCTGCAGTCGTTGTTTTCACGTAATCCCGCTTTTACCACCAAAATTTTTGAAAAATACCAAAAAATTGAAAAAATTTAAAAATTTTCAAAAATAAAATAAGTGTTTTGTCACAATTTTGACTTTCCTGCTGGGTAGAATAAGAGTAAATTTTGACTCGATCGAGCGTGTTGAGCTCTAGCTTGTTCCTTAACGTTTAGGCTAAGCGTTCGTGAATATTCGCGAAGAACAAAAAATGATAGAGTTAAGTATGAGTGGGATGCTAAACAAGGATTATTTGGAAATCTTAAGAGCTCATGTGTGTAATTTGTCGCTTTTTCTCCCATAAGCTCTTAACCTGATTAATATACGTGCTACTTTTGAAATTAAACTTAAATCAATAATTTTTATGTAGTATATAGCAAAAATTTTAGCCTTAGTTCAAATTTATACTTGAATTTTTCAAAAAGAAATTTTCTCAAAAATAAAATGATGATGAAAAAGGAAAAAAATATATGCTAATTAATAAATATAAATGGTGGGCTGATAAAAGTTTGCTGTGTCTTGCCAGCTCACAACCGATGTTACAGCCTTCTAAAGAAAGCCCATAGTAAGAATAAAAATCCGAGACTGATAAAAGTTTGCTGCATCTTGCCGGCTCACAACCGATGTTGCAGCCTTCTAAAAAGTCGAGGGTTACAATTGCATAAATGTTTAATATTAAGTGTGAATTAATAAATAGATCTCTTTTTGTTAAATTTAAATATGCTTTTGAACTTTGACTATTCTATTTTATAAGCTATGTGTATACAGAAACCTAAGAGTTTTTGAAACCTAAGGTCCGTGAGTCCCGATACTAGTCTCTATGGGGTGTCAAAAGCCTGGTCACTTAACCGCAAGGTTGGGATGTGCCGAGACGAAAGTCGCTACATGGGATGATCTCGCCTTCAAAATCATTATTCTCGGGTGGAACGTGAAGCATAGAATTTTGCAAAACATTGATCCATGGTTGAAATTCAAAATAGCACATACACCTAAGATATCATAATTATCGAAAGTGAAAAGTTCACAAGTTGCAAATTTGAGTAGTGTTAGCATCTTAACTCATAATTAGCGGTGATTTCATTTTAAGCTTGGTTTGGACGAGTGAAAAGTCGAGGATGATAAATTTATCATTTTTTGGGCATTCTCGAATCGAAATGCATCTTGTTCTATGATCCCTAAAAGTTATAAAATAACGAAAGTCAAATAAGTTAGTTAGTTGCTTAATATAAAAAGTACAAAAAAAATGAGAAAAATGAAAAATACAAAAATATGTATAGGAATAAGTGTATACATTTAAAAATGGTAAAGACGGGGCTTTTCAAAACTTATGAGTCTTTAAATTCCCCTTGACGAACACTTAGCTACTTTTCGAGGTTATTAGTCGAGGGGGATCGAGAGTCTTAGTTTTCTAAGTGCTTACTTCATAGCATTGCGTGAGGACACGACAATGTCTTAGTATGGGGGATTTTGGTATGCGTTTAATTACACATACCTTTCACCATTAAAATCGGACTTAAATGACCCAAAACGTACCAAAAATACATTGTATTTGTATGTTTTCACTTATATTGTGCAGGAAATGGATATCCGACAAAAGGATGAAAAATCAAGCCAAAAATGACAAAATCGAGTACGGAATGAAAAAGCGTGAAAAGACAAAGTTAAATCAAAGCCAAAGTCTAAGAAAGTCAAAGTCAAACCCAAAAAGTCAACAGTCAAAGCAATATCGAAGAAAATACTTAATGGGCCCACCTGTACCCATCTAATGGGCCGGATAAGCCCATTAAGTCATTATGTAACACACAAAAAACGATCCCAGATCAAGCCCTTTAAAGCGAAGAAGAGCACATACACACTACACACACACACACAATAGGCGCCCCAAATCCTCATTTAAACAAACCACACAACGCGCGCGCCGAGCGCCGCGCGCGATAGAGCGAGCGCAAGCACCAAATGAGATAACATCCGTTAGTCCATTTTCCTTAAATTAATCCCACAAGGACCTCACATGTAATATACCATATACACCCTGTACCACTTAGCCGAATCACCCGGCGAGCAACCCAATCTTTCTGCCAAACACACACACAAAACCATCTTCCTCTCTCATTACCACAGAGACAAATGGCACCTCTCCTAGAGGATTTTTCTTGCCCCAAACCCAAACACAGTCTCACCAGTCGCGCGAGAGCGAGCGACGAGCGCGAGACACCATCCAAACAACCCACGAAACAGCAATTTTAACCAACTGTGAAGACGAGCGTTTCCCTAAAATCTCTCCACACCTGCAAAAAACCAACAAAAACCATAACTCCCATCTTACCCCCACCTCACTAGCTGCCATATCCAGCTTGGCAATCCTAAACCCAACCATTGGCCAAAATTTTCAGGGGTCTCGATTGTAGGACTTGGGCACCAAGCATAATGAAAAGCCAAGATTGCTTTGAAGTTTCTCCTCACACAACAAAAACACAGCTGGTCTCTCTCTATGAAGAAGCACAAGTCCTCATTAGGGTTTTAGTATAAATATAAGCTTATGTATCTTAGTTCAGGGGTTGAATTTTTTGTAAAAGCAACAACTTGTAATATCAAAAATTTGTCCATCTTTTAATATATTGTCTTTTTAATTTAATTGCAATTTTAATTTATGTCTTTAAATTACTTGTTCTTTAATTTTTACAATTTACTATTTTTCTTAAAATTCTTGTCATTTTAATATCTTGTCTTTTAAATACCTTGTTTAAGCTCTTTTATAAGTTTTTAAGTCCTTAAAAACCTATATTAAAGCTATTTTCATTTTCTTGTCAAAAAAGGTAAAAATTCCAAAAAAATATAAAAAAATCTGTTGAAGAATCTTTGGAGCAAGGTTAAAAAGGATGGCCTTGGGTTTAGTGCCTCATGGGAGGCTATAGGGTGTGTTTATAAGCTGTTAGAAATCTCATTTCATTGCCAAAAAGCATATGACTCTTGTAAGTTCCCTTTTTCATTTTTGCTTATTTTTACTGTAGCTAGCTTATTTCTGCTTATTTCCTGTCTTTTCTTGCTTATATGTTACACACACACAATCTATTTGTTCTTTTATTTGCTTACCTTGTCCTTTGTTGAAGTTTTATGCCAAAACTGTCTTAAATTGTCATAATTTGCTTATAACTGTTTGCTTATTTTAATTGCTTTATTTGCTTTCTTTTTGCTTATCTCTGCTTAGACTTGCTATTTTATCATTATGGTTCAAACCCACTGCTAAATCTCTTAAAACCGTTGAAAAAGGTTTTTTTCAAAATACTAATGGGGTGTTTTGGCATAGTGGACTCTCAAACACACGGGTAAAAAACAAGTGTAAAAAACCCATATGGGTCATTTGCTTGGACTTTGTCAAGCCCAATTAAGTTGTTGGTGGTATAGAAACCAGTGTCATCAAAAGTTTTGGTCTTAGGATGGAGGGGGGGATTGGATTGTGATAGGTTGTGTTTCTAAAAGATACGTTGAAGCTGGTTGGAACAAACGGCTAATAAGAGCTTTTTAGGCTTTGACTTTGAAACCACCTTTTGAAGAGTTAAATTTTGGTGTCTATTGAAATCATATGCAATATTAGAAGTCTGTTTGGTTGCCTTGGTTTTTCTTTCAAATTGCCTGTCAATTTTTTGTTAAGTCGTTTTTCATTAGTCAATACAGTACCATTTTGGGGGATCTTAAAATATCAGCAGCTTTTAATTAGTTTTGAGCGTTGTTAATTTGTGGAATACAAGCTCATTTAGGGGATCTGTTATCCATCTGTTTTAACTTGTATTTCATTTTTGAGCTTATTTGGTTGCTTAATTTTAAGCCTGCATTACCCCTTTTAAAACTGAAATAGCCAAACTTCATACATACTCTTTGTGACCAGCAGTTTTCCAAGCCATTTTTCTTAGTTTAATTTAATTTCAAATTTTGTTTTTATTGTTGAATTTAGAAGCCACTTGGATGGCCTTTAAGCTAGAATAAGCCCCTTTCCATTAGGATCACTCCTAGGTGCCTAAAAATTGAGCCCAAATCTGTCCCCTTGGCTGCTTGTATGCATTTTGTGCCTTTGGCTTATTTGCTTCTTTATGTGTTTATTTGTCTTTTTTTTCTTTTTCTTTTGGATTATTTTTAGTTGCATTAGTTTATAGGTTAGAGTAGCCATCTGTCTTGGCTTATTTGTGATTTGCTTGTGTTTGTTTGTCTTAAATTGCCTTAGCAATTAAGCACTCTAGGTCCATAGTTAAAAAAACACATTCTGTCACCTCTTTGTGCTCATTTTTCTACTTATTTTAAGTTTTGTAAAAAAGTGCTTTTTTAAATTAGCTTATTTTTAGGTGTTTTACAAGTTTAAAAAAAAATAAAAAAAAAGTTTTTATAAAAAGAGAGAGGCCAGGCTCGAACCCTGGACCTCCCCCTTTAACAAGCGTCCTAAACACACACCCTCATAACCAACGTGCTACATTAGCTCATCCAACATAAGTTGCAACAATTATTCATATAATGCCTTTTTAGCCCATTAGCCTTTATGCCGTTTTTGCTTTTCCTAGCTTATTCCAATAAGATGGGAACCCCAACTTATTTTTCTTAGATTGAGCTCCTTTCAAGCTATTTTTTTGTATTTTTTGATATTTTTCCCATTTTGTTTTCTATTTTTAATCATTTATTTTCTTTAAAACTGTTTTTTAATTATTAAAAATCAAATGAAAATTTAAAAAATATAATTCTTTTTTAGAAAATTTTCTTTTATCATTTTTCACTTAGGAAAAATAGAAAAACTTTCGTAGGGTCATTTTTGCAAAATTTCACTTTTTTAAAGAACGGGATTCGATCCCCGTTCTCGTTTTCTTCGTTTTTCAACTTTAAACATTCTCGTTTAAGGATTTTCTTTAAAATATCTTTTAATTTAATAATTTAGGATTATTAAAACTTTAAAAAATCATTTAGGGTTTAGTTTTTGATAATTTAGTTTTCTCTAACTCGCGTTTTTACTTTCCCGTCTACGTTTTAGGTTTAAATCATTTTAGCTTTCGTTTTTAGGATTTCCTTAATCGTTTTTGCATTTTAATTAGAAAATTTAAATCCAAATCTTTTTCATTCAAACATCAAATATCAAACCGACTCTCGACTTTCCAATTCACTCCTCGTTGGGGACTACGACCTGGATTCTATTGATTTTTTTTAGATTATCCTTATTATAATAATATATAAATACACCACACTCACACTCACTCACACTCTCTCACTCATCTCCTCTCCTCCTATTGGGGGGTTAGTTAAAATAACACAATTAATATTTGCGCCGTTGCCGGGGAGGAGTGTATAAACGTTTGCATTTCGAAGTTTGACAATTAGTGCTTTGAAGATCCTTCCTTGTGGAGTTATTTTCTTTATAAAAAAACAAAAATACAAAAATATTTTTCCTTTTCTTTTATTAGTATATTTATTTATATTACAAAAAAATCAAGAAAAATCAAAAATATAAAAAAATTGTCCTTAATTATCAATAAAAATCATCAAGTTGGTAAAAGAACACCAACATATAATACTTTCAACTGAAGTATTATCCATTAATAAGTTCCCGAACCAAAGAATCAAAAACTTGCCTTTTTTTGTCACTAGCGACGTACGGCTCACCTTTAAAAGTTAATTCTTTTAAAGAGCTACCGAGAAGCTTGTTGATTATTAGGTTTAAGTGTCTTGTCCGTTATTAAAATAGATTGTGAAAAATTGTTGAAAAAAATACCAAAAAAAAAAATAGTGTAAACTTTCTTTTTATAGTTTAAGTGCATGCGCACTCGTTCTCAATCTCGAAATCAAAACCGTCATCAACAACAAGCCCCACCGGTAGTTGTTGAACCTTTTAATCTTGAAGAACCTTTTGATAATCCTCCCGTAGTTAACATGGCCGCTAATGGAGCCGGTGGTGCCGGACCACTCCGCCGGTAGGAGGAGTTTACCAGTTTCCACCTCCGGACTAGGAGGAGTTTTGCCAACCATCTTTAGAATGTCAAGGGACAAATTGCTCCGATTGCAATTCAAGCAACGACTTTTGGACTTAAGAATGACATGATTCAACAAGTTCAAAATTCGTGTCCATTTCGCGGACCGGGTGATGATGCCAACAAGCATCTCGACAAATTTTTGCATGTCACCCAAAGCATGAAAGTGAATGGGGTCTCCGATGACGCCCTTCGTCTACATCTCTTCCCTTACTCCTTGCAAGATCGTGCCGCCGAATGGTTTGATCGTTTGCCAAGGAATTCTATCAACTCTTTTGACCAAATGGCAAAAATATTTCTCGGAAAATACTTCCCACCCTCTATGGTGACCAAGTTAAGAAATGATATTACAAATTTCTGTCAAAGACCCGAAGAGTCATTGTTCGAAGCTTGGGAACGTTTTAAGCTTTCAATTGATTGATGTCCTAACCACAACATGTTACCCTTGACTCTAATAGATACCTTCTATAACGGGCTAACATTAAGGCATCGTGATACCATCAATGCTGCTGCCGGCGGGACCTTTATGAAAAGGCGCCCCGAAGAGTGCTATGATCTCATCGAAAATATGACCGCCCATCACAATGATTGGGATACTTCCGCTCAACGGAATGAGTCATCGAGTTCTATCACTTCTTCTAATCCAGAAATAGCATCCCTTAAGCTTCAAATGGAAGAGATGAATAGGAACTTAACAAGAGTGCTTCAAACAAAAAAAAAAACCAACAAGTAATATCGTAAACACCGAGTTGCGAGACTTGTGGTGGTCCTCATTCTTACAATGATTGTCCAGCCACCATTGGCCAAAATCAGAACGTATATGCTGTGGGAGCCTACAATCAAGGTGGTAATTCCTACCAACCTCAAGGTAACCGCAATCTGCTTAGCTATCGTTCGGGTCTCTCCTCTCTCTCAACTATCTCATCACCAGGTTTTAATGTGAATCAAAAGCCAAAACCGAAGACACACACCACACACACAAACAACCAGGTTCGGCCTTATCGAAATCGGAATCAGGGAAACAACCAAAGTAACAATCAGGGTAGAAATCAATTTTTCCAGGGTACTAATCATAATCAGAATCAGGTTCAAAATTATCAAGCCCCTAATACCCAACCTCCGGTTGCTTTACCGCAAGAATTAACAAACTACATCAGGATTAATGAAAACAAGATCTATTTAATGCAAACTCAAATGAACAACTTGGCTACTTCGAATCAAAGGCTTGAAAGCATGCTAGGTAACTTTATCAAAATGAATACCGCTTCTTCATTGGGTACGGGATCTCTCCCGAGCAACACCGTTTCTAACCCAAAAGGTGAATTGAAAGCCATTACCACTCAAAGTGGTCTTGTTCTTAATGAACCTTCCGTTCTTATGCCTCCTCCATTCATTAATCCGGAGGAGGATGAACGTGTAGAGGAGACTTTCACGGACCCAGAACATGGTGAGTTTACCATTAAGGTCCTACCTCCTCTAGTCCAAAAGGCTAAACAAAGAAATTTTGTGATTCATCAAAGGGATTCTCGTCACCCGAATATCCCTTATCCGTCTAGAATGAACCAGGAGAAATAAAAAGAAAAGGATGATGTCTAAATTCACAAATTTTAGAAAATGTTTAAACAGCTTCATATCAATATCACTCTTGCCGATGCATTGATTTTAATCCCAAAATATCAAAAGATGCTTAAGAGTCTCCTTTCCAATAAGGAGAAGCTTATAGAATTGGCAAACACACCCGTTAGTGAAAATTGCTCAGCGGTTATCCTAAAGAAGCTTCCCGAAAAGCTAGGAGGCCTTGGGAAATTTCTTATTCCATGTAGTTTTAATGAGCTCAAGTGCAAAGCACTAGCCGATCTAGGTGCTAGCATCAACTTGATGCCACTCTCGGTGTGGAAAGAATTAGGATTACCCGAGCTTATTTCCACCCAAATGACTCTTGAACTAGCTAACCGTGATATTTGCACTCCGAAAGGAATTGTAAGAGATGTCTTTGTTCCGGTTGGAAAGTTCACATTCCCCACTGATTTTGTCATTGTTGATTATGAAAGGGATCCACGTGTCCCCCTCATCTTGGGAAGACCTTTCTTACGGACAGCTCGTGCTTTGATTGACGTTCATGGGGAAGAAATAATTCTCCATGACGGTAATGAGCGACTAATCTTGAGCATGAGAAATGACACTTCAAGCTATTCAAACGAACCTCATCAAGAATCAATCAACATGATTGATGTCTACAATGTATCATAAGAGGAAATTCGTGAAGATTTGTTTGCAACAAATCATCCAAGTGGCAATCCACTTCTCTTGTCTCTTCTCATACCAATTTAACTTCACCGGAAGTTAATGATGATATCTTTGATCCGGAGGAAGACATTATTGAGAACTTGCTAAATCTTGATAAAACCAAAGATCTCCCTCCGTATCATGATAATCAATTGAGTGGCAATCCCACTCCGATTTCGGAACCCGAGACCAAGTCTTCTTCTTCTTCCCCCACACTTATCTCCCTCGAAGAAAGTGAGTTAATTTGGGAAGAATTCGAAGCTTATCTCGCAAGTGATTCATTTCCCCTAGGAAATAGTAATCCTTCATCTCTTCTCCCTCCTTTTCATAATTCTTTAAGTGGCAGTACCACCTCTTCTTCACCTAGTCTCCACATTTCTGAGACTAGCGACTATTTTCTTGAGGAGTTCGCCGATGAACTCGCTCATATCACATTTCCACCAGGAAATGATGATCTTCCCTTTGATGCCGAATCCGATCTTCTAGAATTAGAGTATTTGCTTAACCATGATCCTATCAAGGATATGGATTCTATTCTCGAAGATTCGGTTGATGAAAATTCTCTTGATAACAACCTTGATGATACCATCTCCGAGGAATTCGCCGATGAACTCGCTCCTAGTGAATCATTTCTAGCGGGAGATGATGATATGACTCCGGAAGACGTTATTAAAGAAGTGAAATGTTTGCTTACTCAATCTCCATTAGCAAACTATTCTCTCGATAACGATCTTATTAATACCATTCTCGAGATGTTCACCGATGAACATGCTCTCGATTATTCATCTCCGCCATTATATGATGATGATCTTGATTACTCATCCCCACCATTATGGGATGATTATGATGATCCATTTGACTTCAAGGAAGAGAAAATCAAAGATTCTAAAATCTTGATTGATGAACTTGATCCCCCTAGATCAAGTGATTTCCTTCCTTTTCCCGAGTGTGACTCGGTTTTCTATGAGGATTTTTCCGAGGTTGATGCTTTGTCTTCAACCAACAACGAGGACAAGGTATTTAATCCGGGTATACTCATTCATGAGAACCTCTTTGAAGTCACCAACTTTGCAACACCGGATAAGAATGTAAAGAAGACCACTAATGCTTCTTTAATTCTTGAGGATTTTAATCCTCCTCTTTATGAACTTCCTTTCCACAAAGAAGTTCCCGGGCTAGGAGCTTTACTCTCGTTTTCATCCGAAAATGAGGAAAAAGTTTTCAACCCCGGGATTCTCACTTCTAAAAGAGTTCATACCTCTCTTCTCCCGGAATTATCTCATCGGGGCACTAAAGCTTTCAAAGTCACCAAAATTCTTGAAAGCCCGATGGAGATTTTTCCTTGCTCTTACCAAGAGGACATCCGAGTCTTGGATGTTCCGTGTCTCCACTTCTATCCCCCTTGACAAGCTCAAGTATGGGGGATTGGGTCAAGCTAAGTGACCTAAAACAAGCGCTTCGTGGGTGGCAACCCATGCTTATCCTAGTATTATAATCGTAGTAGTAGTATGGTAGTTATGTAGTAATGAATAAGTGTTTTTTGTTGTGTGATGAGGCTCGCCTCTTTCCTTTTCCGTGTTTTGTGTTTTGTGTTGTATTGTCCAGGATGTCCCGGATTTTTGAAGCCTCTCGTGCTCGCGGTTTTTGTCCTTCGATCACAAGAGCTTCAAATCCTCAGCTTCATTTTGGGAATCTGATATCCAAATCTTATCGACTAACGTTTATCTTTGAGCATACTTAATAAACGGCTTAGGATTTGCGTAGAGACCCTTCATAAAACATTGAGGATAATGTTTAGTCTTAGTATGGGGGGATCTTCGATTTGATTATGCCTGCAGTCGTTGTTTTTATAACAACCCAAGAATTTTCATCAAATGAAAAACCTATTTTACTATTATCACAATTGTACGGGGAAATTTTTCGCTTTTTTTGACTTTCCTGCTGGGTAGAATAAGAATAAATTTTGACTCGATCGAGCGTGTTGAGCTCTAGCTTGTTCCTTAACATTTAGACTAAGCGTTCGCAAATCTTCGCGAAGAACGAAAAATGATAGTGTTAATTATGAGTTGGATGCTAAACAAGGATTATTTGGAAATCTTAAGAGCTCATGTATGTAATTTGTGGCTTTTTCTCCCATAAGCTCTTAACCGGATTAATATACGTGCTATTTTTGGAGATTAAACTTAAATCAACAATTTTTTGTAACATATTTGGCAAAATATTAGCTTAGTTCAAATTTTATTTGATTTTTATAAAGAGTCTTCTCTATATCATAAAAAGATTGTTGATTAATGAAACAAAAATATAATAAATATAAACTGTGGGCTGATAAAAGTTTGATGTATCTTGCCGGCTCACAACCGATGTTACAGCCTTCTAAAGAAAGCCCATAGTAAGAATAATAATCCGAGACTGATAAAAGTTTGCTGCATCTTGCCGGCTCACAACCGATGTTGCAGCCTTCTAAAAGGTCGAGGGTTACAATTGCATAAGTGTTTAATATTAAGTGTGAATTAATAAATAAAAGATCTCTTTTTGTTAAATTCAAATATGCTTTTGAACTTTGGCTATTCTATTTTATAAGCTATGTGTATACAAGAAACCTGAGAGTTTTTGAAACCTAAGGTCCGTGAGTCCCGATACTAGTCTCTGTGGGTGTCAAAAGCCTGGTCACTTAACCGCAAGGTTGGGATGTGCCGAGACGAAAGTCGCTACATGGGATGATCTCGCCTTCAAACTCATTATTCTCGGGTGGAACGTGAAGCATAGAATTTTGCAAAACATTGATCCAAAGTTGAAATTCAAAATAGCACATACACCTAATATGTAATAAATTGTCGAGAGTGAAAAGTTAACAAGTTGCAAATATGGGTAGTGTTAGCATCTTAACTCATAGGTAGCGGTGATTTCGTTTTAAGCTTGGTTTGGAATAAGTGAAAAGTCGGGAACGATGAATTTATCTTTTTTGGGGCATTCTCAGATCTAAATGCATCTTGTTCTATGATCCCTAAAAGTTATAAAATAACGAAAGTCAAATAAGTTAGTTAGTTGCTCGAAATGAAAAATACAAAAATATGGCAGGAATAAGTATATATTTAAAAATGGTAAAGACGGGGGCTTTTCAAAACTTATGAGTCTTTAAATTCCCCTTGACGAACGCTTAGCTACTTTTCGAAGTTATTAGTCAAGGGGGATCGAGATTCTTAGTTTTCTAAGTGCTTACTTCATAACATTGCGTGAGGACACGGCAATACTTTAGTATGGGGGATTTTGGTATGTGTTTAATTACACATACCATTTTCCATTAAAATCAGACTTAAATGACCCAAAACGTACCAAAAATACATTGTATTTGTATGTTTCCACTTATATTGTGCAGGAAACGGATATCCGACCAAATGACGAAAAATCAAGCAAAAACGGACAAAACCAAGCACGGAATAGAAAAGCATGGAAAAGCCAAAGTTAAATCAAAGCCAAAGCCCAAGAAAGCCAAAGTCAACAAGAGTCAACCAAATGGTCAACTCCGAAAAGTCAAAGTCAACACCGAAGCCTTAAACGAAAAAATGTTAAATGGGCCCACCCGTAGCCATCTAATGGGCCAGGTCAGCCTATTTATACATAACATGAAGACTTTAAGCCCAAGTTTATATAAAAGGCCCATTTCCTTTTTATAATTATAACCGACCCAAACTGCTAAGGCCCAATCCATTCCCATTTCCCATTTAACCTTCGTTAGTCCCTTTAGGGACTAACTTTGCAAAACCTCATATAACTTTGAGGGGGCATTTCTGCCATCCCCCAAAGTTGATTCCACCACAAAGGACCATCCTTGCAATTCAATAATATACTTTGAGGGGCCATTTGTGCCACACTCCTAAACTTCGCCCCTAACAACACACACACCCGTTATAATAATTTTTCTCGCCAAAACCCTGATCTACTATTCACGCTTCCCTGTCCCCCTCCTCGACCACTGTTCACCTCTAGCCAAAAATGTCACCACCACTCTCCCCCACCTCACAAACCAACAAGGACAAGCTGGCAATCCTAAGTACAACTATTGGCCAACAAAGATCAACGGTGTAGATCATTCACCTTGGGCTCAAAGGCAATTTAATGGCTAAGATGAGCTTATGATTTCACTCACACAACAAGCACAAGCTGAAGCCCTCTCTCAAAAGAAAGCACAATGGGAAGAGGACAAAGACCAAAGAGGAAAAAAACTCACTAGCTCGTTTCTATATATACAGGGCTTTTGTAAGATTTAAAGGAGTGTGTAGTTTTTTAACCTAGTTTAGTTTCAGTTTGTTTTTATCTTTATGCACTTTTAAAATTTCAAGTATTGTAATTTCCTTTTGAGTTAATGAAAAATTGAGTTTTTAAGTAAAAAATTTAAGTTTCAATTCCTGTGTTTCCTTATTGTCTCAAAGTATCTCAAGGCTGTTTTAAGCTCTCATTTAAGCATTTAATCAACATGTTTTAACTTAAATATAAGTTACTTAAGGAAATTGTAAAAATCTTAAAAATATCAAAAATCACCAAAAATCTTGAAGAACACATGGAGCACGGCAAATTTTGGATGGCCGTGGGTTAGAGTCTCTTGGGAGACACATAGGTTGTTTAAGGACTGGTTGGAGTCCTTAAACTCATTCTCATCTAGCTAAGGACTCTTTGTAAGCCTTCTTTTTCATATTTTTGCATTTTCATTGTAGCTTTGCTTATTTTGTGCTTATTGTTGCTTATCCTGCTTATTCTTTATACTTATTGACTTTCTTTTAAGCTTATCTGCCTTTATTTTTAGTTTTACTTAAATCTGCCTAAACTTGCTTGAAATTGCTATTTGCTTATTGCTTATTTTAAGTGCTTATTCTTATTTGTAGCCTGCAAATTTTTGCTTAGTCTTGCTTTGTTATCATTTGTCTTTAAGTATCTTTATTTAACTCTTCAAAAAAATCAGCTTAAAATGGATTGTGATTACTTAAGTGGGTGTTTGGCATAGGCCTCAAAATGGGTCAAAATGGTTTCAAAATAGTTTGGGTTATTTGGCCAACTTTGTCAAGGGATTTTTAAGTCTTAATAAGCTGTTTTTACAAGTTTTTTAGTTTAAATGTTTGATTTTAAGCTTTTTCTATAAGTGGTATAGGACTGTTGGACTCAAAACAGTTTTATATAGCTTATTGGCTTAAGCATTGTTTAGCTGCTTACTTTTGTGTTTTTCATGCATGTTTAGGTGTCAAAATTGAGTGGTATAAATTTCCTTTTGGTTAGTTCTTATTCTCTTCAAAACTGTCAACTCTTCATGAGTCATTTTTTGTTAAAAAGTTCAAATTTTAAATATTCAAATACCAGATAGTAAAAGTTGTTTGTAGCTCATGAAAATGTGTACACAAGCTCACTAGGAGCTAAATTCCATCTGTTTTAGCTAGGTTTTAAGAATAGATCTTATTAGACAGCTTATTCATAAGCTGGCTTTTAGCCCCATTTTCCTTGTAAAAGTCCCCTGGTGCAAAAGCCCAAGTTGACACCCCTTTTTCTTGCTTTTCTTTAATTGAATCTTTAGTCCTAATTGGCTTTCTAGGAAGCCTATAAGCTGTTCTATAAGCCCTAGCAAGCCTTAAGCTTAGGACCCCCTCTTGGTGCTTAAAAATAAGCCCAAAAGTGAGCCCTTTGACTGTTTGGTCTGCCAATTTTAAGCTTTTAGCTTATTTGCCTTTTATGGCTTATCTGTCTATAGGTGTTAGCTTA
This sequence comes from Tanacetum coccineum, assembly GCA_026074375.1. NCBI lineage: Eukaryota > Viridiplantae > Streptophyta > Magnoliopsida > Asterales > Asteraceae > Tanacetum > Tanacetum coccineum. The sequence goes on along the minus strand of BQNB010036562.1, from coordinate 19,770 downwards.
TTTTGGTTTGTCTTTACTTATTAGGTTAGTTTAAGCTTGTTCTAGCTTATTTGGATTTGTCTTAAGCTTATTTAAGCTTGTTTGCTCCCTAGTATAAAGTTTTAGGTGTTTTAACCATTTTAGCTTTTCTGCCTGTTCTAGCTTATTGACATTGCTTATTTTTAATCTATTTTGCTTTTTAGGTATAGCTTATTGCTAGTTTTAGCTTATCTTTCAATTTCATAGGTTTACTAAGTGTTTATTAGCCCAACAGTTAGTCTAAATATGTCTTAGTGTTAAATTTAGCTTAACTGCCACTTTCTTTTGCTTATTTTCGTGCTTATTTGCTAGTTATAAATTTTTGTCTTTTTTATAGTTGCTTATTTTTAGCTTGTTAAAAAAAGTTGTAAAAAAAATGAGAAATAAAAGTGTTGGGATTAGGGGAGGTCCCAAGTGAGCAAGACTCGAACTCGGGACCTCAACCCCATCAACCAACACTTTATAACAACTCACTACCGCTGTGCTACAATAGCTCATCCGGTAGTGAGTTGCACCACTTAATTTATATAGCCCTTTTAGCCCATTAAGCCCATAAGCTGTTTTCAGCTTATTACGGCTTATTTATAAGCCCAATTTTCTAGCTTTTATTTTTCATAGAACCAGTACACCTTAATCCACTTTTTTGTATTTTTTCACATTTTTCCACCTTTGTTTGCTATTTTTTATCATTTATTTTCTTTAAATATGTTTTTTAATTATTATAAATTAAATAAAAATAAAAATAAAATTCTTTTTTTAGAAAATTTTATTTTATCGTATTACACTTAGGAAAAATAGAAAATCTTTCGTAAGGTCATTTTTGCAAAATTTCGTTTTTTAAAGAACGGGATTAAAACCCCGTTTTCGTTCTCTCGTTTTTGAACTCAATTTAACTCCGTTTTCGTTCTAGTTTTTTTTAAACTTCCTTTTTAGTCAAATTAAGTCCATTAAAAGTGAAAAAATCAGTTTAGGCTTAATTTTGAAAAATTAGGGTTTTTAGTGTGTCGTTTTAGCTTCCCGTTTTCATTTTTAGTATAATTTGTGTAATTTTCTCATTTTCAGTGTAGATTGCTTTACTTTTCCCGTAGATTTAGAAATCCAATCCAAATCTTGTTCTATTCAAACATCAAATACCAAACCGACTCTCGACTTTCCAATTCGCTCCTCGTTGGGAATACGACCCAGGAACATCATATACTACTCTCGGTTTCATTGATTTTCTTGATAAGTATCCTCATTATATATTTATAAGTATTATATATTTATTTATATATAAAAAGGGTTGAATTTACTCCTAATCAATTTTTGGCGCCGCTGCCGGGGAGGAGTGTATAAGCGTTTGTCGTTTCGAAGTTTGACAATTAGTGCTTTGAAGATCCTTCCGTTGTGAAGTTATTTTCTTTAAAAATATAAAAATACAAAAATATTTTTCATTTCTTTTTAGTATAATTATAAATCAAGAAAAAACCAAAAAGATAAAAAAAATTGTCTTTAAAAAGAAATAAAAAATCATCAAGTTGGTAAAAGAACACCAACATATAATACTTTCAACTGAAGTATTATCCATTAATAAGTTCCCGAACCAAAGATTTAAAACTTACCTTTTGTGTCACTAGCGACGTACGGCTCACCTTTAAAAGTTAATTCTTTTAAAGAGCTACCGAGAAGCTTGTTGATTATTAGGTTTAAGTGTCTTGTCCGTTATTAAAATAGATTGTGAAAAATTGTTGAAAAAAACCAAAAAAAAAAATTAGTGTAAATTTTCTTTTTATAGTTTAAGTGCATGCGCACTCGCTCTCAATCTCGAAATCAAAACCGTCCTCAACAACAAGCCCCACCGGTAGTTGTTGAACCTTTTAATTTTGAAGAACCTTTTGACATGGCCGCTAATGGAGACGGCCGAATCATGGTACCTATATGCTTGCCAAGCCAAACCATGGAAAAGTTTGTCAAAGAGCTAAATATCATGTTGATGTAGGATTATAGCATTCAAAAGTCTAAAATTGTAGTCTGCTCAGAAAATCTCTTCTACAAACTTCCAACTATATATAAAGTTACTCGCCCTTGAGTTCAAACTAGTGTTTTGTGACCATAAAACTTTGATAAGCTTGTTTACATCTTCCCAAAAATCAACTTTTAAATTATTTATTTTCCTTCACAACACAAGTTCTAGTCATTACTAAATGTACAAGCTATAATCAATATAAGTTACGTCTGTCGTTCAAAAAGCAATATGAGTCTGTCGTTCAAAAAGCAATATGAGTTTACAACGCGCGTTTAGACGATAACCCAACAAACTTCATTTTAAAAGTTTTGGTTCAACTAAAAAACTTTTATATTCTACCACGTCTATATAGACTAGTACTATATAAGTATATAGTTAAAGGCAACAAATGAAGCTAAGGAGACAACTTAACACAGTATATACATGGTCCGCTAAAACTAGTTTTTGTGCGCAAGTTTAACACAAAAGTAGCTGTTGTTCAAGGTTAGCACAAGACTAGCTTGCAGCATGTCGTGTGCTGTTTATCAATCATCAGGTGTTTTAGCCATATGCCCACAAATCAACAAACGTGGTAGTACGTTTCTGTGAGTAACTGACGACGGGATTCTTTACAAACAACATGTTGTATATTGTTGCATTACAATATCGATTCAATCCAATTTCAAAAGTTTACACGAAATGAGAAAAATAAAATATGAATAGCACACAGAATATAAGTTGGATAGAATTTTAGTAAAGAAATTAGGACAATTCACGTATACATGTCAGGCAAATGTGAGCCAAATGTGCGGTTGCATGCCAGTGCGTGTAACATTTAGTAATCGCGTAAGGCGATCGAACAAATAATTATGCTTTTTGTTTTGTACGTAAATTGACTAAAATTTGTTGTTAGTTTTGCTAATTTAAGAAGGTAGTAATATATATACTAGTTCTCTAACAGTATATAAATTACCAACATTTCATGCTGAAAAGCCCAAAACACATACATCTCACTCCACACAAACTAAGATGCTGTTTGTTTATTAAGAGGCTCTGAATCTGAATCTGACTTGCACATCTGAATCTAAATCTGAGGCGTAAATATTGTTTGTTTTTTTTATAAAAAAAGTGTCTGAATGATATTAATATAGAACAGTTTCATTCGTATGATACATAAACGATTATTAAACATTAAATTTAACAAATGAGTCATTGAACTAACACGACCTAGCAACATATAAATAAGTTATGTTAAAACAAAACATTCAAAGATATTGTGTCGCCTTTAATCTTGTAAATTAATCATATATTGTTGGTATGTTATATTCTCATGTTGTTAAACATCTTCGCCATATCTTAAAACTATCACTGTCAATTAATTTATGATGATAAAATTATGAAAAAAGTCGAATACCTTAGAATATATTTAACATTATCATGTAACAATTAAAATATTTTTGAAGGAAAAAAATTCAATTTAATACTCAAAATATGCATGCTACTATTTGATTGAAAAAATTAGTTATATATTATTATATTGGTTGAAAGGCTCTTATGTTAAGTTTGAGCATTTTTATCATCATCATATTATCATATTTAATATTTTTTTATATTTAAAAAAATAGCGACATAATTATCTCTAAACGTATTATTAATACGAAAGGAAAAGACGAGAAAATATATAATATAAAATAAAAAAAAGGGAATGAAAGGAAAAAAATAAAGTAAAAAAGCTAAAAGAAAGAAAGAAAAAAAAGAAGTAAAAAGTTAAAACACATTAAGAGGTAGTAAGACACCCCCTCCCTATCTTGTTGGGTAAGAGGTTTCAGCCTCTGACCGCCTCTGAACAAAAATAAAAAAACAAACGCATTGAATGACCAAAATGTCTGACCGCGTCTGAACGGGACAGATTAAGAGGCTGTTAAGAGGTATTTTTTTTAAAACAAACACCACCTAAGAATATAATGCAACAACCCAACACCTCTTTAACCTTCGTAGTCAAGAAACATGCACCCGAAATGATAACACCAGCATCTCCCACGCCTCGAGAACTTAAGCATCTCTCCGACATCGATGATCAAGACGGGCTTCGTCTTCTGATCCCTTTGATACAGTTTTATCGTAAGGATCCGAAAATGGGAAACAAAAATCCAGCAAGTGTGATCAGGGAAGCTTTAGCAAAGGTGCTAGTGTTCTATTATCCGCTTGCTGGCAGGTTAAAGGAAGGTCCTATTAACATTATCTATAAATTACGAATCATGTCTCGTCTACCACTCAACTTACTACGACGCTGATTGGGCTAGTTGCCCTGTTACCCGTCGGTCCACATCCGGGTATTGTGTGTTTCTTGGTGATAATCTTTTATCATGGTCTGCAAAGCGTCAAGTTACCTTGTCTCGTTCTAGTGCCGAAGCTGAATATCGTGGCGTTGCCAATGTGGTTGCTGAGACTGCATGGATTCGTAATTTGTTGTGTGAGTTGCACACTCTCTTATTTACAGCTACTCTTATTTATTGTGGTAATGTGAGTGCAGTGTATATGTCGGCGAATCCGGTTCATCATCAACGTACTAAATATACATTTTGTTCGTGACTTAATTGCTAAAGGAGAGGTTCGTGTTCTTCATGTGCCTTCACGTTTTCAGTATGCTGATATATTTACTAAGGGTCTACCTGCTGCATTGTTTTTTGAGTTTCGCTCCAGTTTGAACGTTCGAAGACCTCCCGTTTCAACTACGAGGGAGTACTAACATTATCTATTGGATATAAAGGCTCAAGCCCGAATGTGGGTTAGGCCTATTAGGGTTTTTAGTATGTTCTATGTAGCACTATAAATACATATCAATAATACAATACCTCTCATGGAGTTTTACTAAATCTAATAGGTCCTGGAAGGATGCTGATGGTGGACTGCACGGGCGAGGGCGTGTTGTTTATTGAGGCCGAGGCAGATGTTAATCTAAAGCAATTTGGGGAGATTCTTCATCCACCGTTTCCTTGCTTGAAAAAGCTTCTTTGTTATGTTCGTGGCTCGCATAGCGTCGTTGGCTCACCATTGATACTAATTCAGGTTTTTGAGCATATCCGTACATTATGGCTTCTAGTTTATGCGTAATGAATTAGCCATGCAAGTTGATTGTATAAAGAATATCATGATGTGCATAACTTAACTATGACTAACTACATGTGACTATAAACATTTAATATATATACAAAGTGTTTTGATCGACCTCAAAACGTGCATGACTTGATCAAATAATGTATAGAATTTAATTAGAAATAGGATTCATACAGTGGTGGAAGGCAAACGTGCATGACTTGATCAAATGGGCCGGTTTAACCAACCTCTCCACCTCGATGAAAGTATGCCATGTTGGTGTCATTTGAACTGCTATATCGGTCATATATATATTTGGCGCTTAGGAACAAGCTGTGATTTGATGTAACGCCACCAAGAAAGGACACCTCATAGATGAAATTAAGATGTTATCTTACTCTTGGATTAAAATTGTCTGGTCGAGTTAATTAATATTTCGATATGGCGATATAGCTAGAATGGATTTATGATCCTGTTAATGCTTGTAGATTTGAAATCTCCATGTTGTTTATCTAGCTTCTTGCTGGTGGCATGAGTGCGTAATAAAATTCGCCTTTGAAAAAAAAATAAGAGCAAATGTTTTGATTTATGTTATGTACGTACATATGTGAGTTTCAATCTCTTTATCGTGATTTGATGTTGGGTTCAATCAGAGTTTCAAATCATTTAGGACACAACATATACTAACGTAAAATTCTACTCCGTAACATTTTGTGCCTTTTTGTTATTAATAGGTGACACATCTGTTATGTGGAGGTTTTATCGTTAGTGCAAGAGTGAACCATACCATGTTTGATGGACATGGAATGGTACAATTCCTAACCGCATTGGGTGAAATGGCGCAAGGAGCAAGTGCACCATCAATATCGCCTGTGTGGCAAAGGGAGTTGCTTTTTGCTAGAGATCCACCGCGTGTTACATTCACTCATCATGAGTATGAAGAAGTACAAGACATCAAGGAAAACATCCACTCAATGGGTGAAATGACCGAAAAATCATTTTTCTTTGGGCCTAGCGAGGTATTAGCCCTTCGTAGGTGTGTTCCAGATAACCTAAAAAGTTGCTCTACTTTTGATGTCGTAACAGCTTGTATTTGGCGTTGTCGCACTATTGCTTTACAACCAAATCCAGAAGACGATATGCGCTTAATGTTCTTTGTTGATGCACGTACCAAGATGAATCCTCCTGTCCCCGTTGGCTATTATGGAAATTGTGGCGTTATACCATGTGTAATTTCCAAAGCTAGAGACCTATCGAATAAAACCAGGGTTCTAAATAGCGCCGCTATAGCGCGATATAGCGGCGCCATAGCGCGAGGCATAGCCTCCACGTTACGAAACAGGCCAAGGCGTCGTCTTTAGGCGTGACGTGTAATAAAGCATGATAAGGCGTGATATAGCGCGCTATAGCGCAAGGTGTGACGCCTTTTTTGAAGCTTTTAAGAGATTTTTTTTTTTGAATTTTTTTAAAGATATTTATTGGACTTGAGCTTATTTACAAGTATATATAATTTGGGTTGCATGAGATTCGGGCTTAGTAACTCTATAACTCAATTTTAAGCCTAGTAGCTAACTACTATTGACCACTCAATAAATATTTTTTGCCGCTTTGAGTCACGCCTTAAAAACGCTATGACGCAACTCCTTACGCTAAAGCTTGAGGCTTGGCTATGCCGCTACGTCACGCTTCACGCTATTTATAACCTTGAATAAAACCTTAGATCATACATTAAAACTTGTAATGAAGGCCAAATCTATCGTCTCTGAAGAGTATGTGAGATCAACAACTGACCTAATGGTTATCAAAGGACGGCCACATTTCAATATTGCTTCGACCTACATCATATCAAGCCTGACTAGATCTGGATTCAATGAAGTCGACTTTGGGTGGGGAAAAGCATCCTATGGAGGGCCTGCCGAAGAAGAAATTATCCCAGAAGTCTTTAGTTACTACATGCCTTCTACTAACAGCAACGGTGAATTTGGAATCATGGTTCCCATAACCTTGCCAAGCCTAGCAATGGAAAACTTTGTCAAAGAGCTAAGTATCATGTTAATGTCAGATGCTCAGAACTAAAAGTCCTAAACGGGGTTTACTTGTTCGGGTTTTACTTGTTCCAAAAGCTCGTCTGCAATCTAACCGCAATACTTCTTAGTGAATAATGACAGGCAATATGTATTTCAAGTGTTTAAATGTGGCTTCACTTTTGTTGCACTTCTATCACTAGATAATCTCTCAAACTATGATAATTATAAGTCTGTCTAGATGATCCCTAGCTAATCTTAGAGCATCCACTATAGTAGTTTATATATAGGTTTATAATGGAAAAAAGATGTTGATACTTTTGTTAACCATAGTGGAAACATATTTCATACTTTAAAAGTTTATGTATAGTGGAAATATGTTTATACAACCAAAAGGTTTGAGAATTAATGACATGAATCAATTATAAACCTTTTTTAAAAGTTAACATAGTGGATGCCATTAGAAGCTTTTTGTTCGACACGGAAAATTTAATACAGTTATAACTTTGACCACAAATTCTAGTAAATCTATACCAAAACTGACTCGTGAACTGGACACAATCTTATTTATGATCTGATCCCTCTGGTTTGGTTTTCTTTAAATGCATCACATACATCTGCATATCCATACAGTCTGAACCCTTTGAAATTCTATAAAAATGAGCTGCCCGGAATCCGAAGACGTTGCAATTCTTGTTTATCAGATTAGGGAACCTTGCTATATTGTGCCAAAAGGGCGAAAGGTATCTGCATTAGGGTTGAGCACAGACCCAAGACCAGACCGGACTTGCTAAGACCGGACCGGATTGGTCCAAAACTCCGGACCGAGGACCGGACCGAAATATGTTCGGTCCGGTCCGGTCGGTCCGGTTCGGTCAACGGTCCGAAATGCTCACCCCTAATCTGCATTAGGGAATAAAAGTGGAGTAGTTTGGTTTCCTTATACTATCAACCCTAGTTTAAACATGTTTTTCTTGTTTTTGACGAAAACATCGAAATTGTGCCAACTTAGAAGAACCCGTTTAACCAACACATCATAAACTTCTAATTTGATGAAATGCAAGTACTCACATCAAGTTTCATATCTTTTAGTTAACCCTTTTAATTAAAACCTATGTTGCACGGAAACTTAAGCCCTTTTCTATACTTGACAAGCCTCGAAGGAGGTCTCACTAAGAAATAAAATGTAATGTAAATATGATACTATAAAAGAAGGATAAACCGTCACTCATTTTGAATGATAGGGAGAAATTTATGAGGCGTGCATATGATTCTCCACATGCACCCAAAATGAGCCGTCCGTAAGTCTTTATCTTTATCTTTCTTCTTACTTGATCCTAACACCTAGTAGGTGTGTAGATTCTCCTCCAATCTCTCAACAGTACATTTATATATCGCTTCTAAATCACTATATAAAATTCTTTTAAATCATCAACCAGTAACAAATTGAACAGAATGACAGCATTACCGGGCAGCTGGACCACGAAACAAGGTTCGTTTCCATGATTTTGAAAATTACGTTAACCTAACTTATACGTAAAACTGTACATTCAGTTGACCCTAATTACGTTACACTAACTACACAAATTATGCTCTCTGAAAAATTAAAATTCCCAAACTAGAATTAAACTGACCTGAAAAAATTACAAAATGAATGGTCTGACCCTCCAAAATCACCATCCAAAGAAACGAGATCTTTTCGGGTTCTTTGCTAGATATCCATCTGTAGAATCTGACCCGCTGACCTCACCATCTGAGCCATTATCAGGAAGAAGTTTGATTCTATTGGCGTTCTTGATCACCCACTCAGTAAATTCAGGCGTAGACGTCAACTCATTAACTGAATCACGGGTTGACTCCTCTGTGAATTCCTCCCATTCTTCCTTTGAAAACCTTTTCCTGTTTGGAGTTCTGTGAAATGTTGAGTAAAAGTCATCTTGACTTCCTATTGACCCGCTATCCCCTGATGTGTTCAACGTTCCTTCATTAATCAAAAACAAATGGTCACCAAATCATCCACTTAACGAAGTTTTCAATTTTTAGAAAGCTTAGCCAATTTGACAGGTGTTCATTTGTGTTGGCAAGAGATATAATAGTTACAAATTTCAGAGAAGACAGGGCAAAAATGTTCGGTCTCGCTACTTGAGACAGACAAGTGTTTAACTACATGTTTAACTACACAGGTTTCGTTTGTTTTTTCAGAGGTTTTACCTCTTCATCTGCAAACCATGTCTGCAGAAGAAGAGGTGCATCTAAGCTCTTCATCTGCAAAGAAAAAGACCATTTGTTTTTGTTCTAATTAAGTACTTCTTTCATTTTTGTTTCTTTATCTTTTTACTAGTTTTTTTACGTTTTCGTCAGTTATTTTACGTTTTTGTCAGTTTTATTTTATGTTTTCTTTAGTTTTTTTACGTTTGCGTCAGTTTTTTTACGATTGCGTCAGTTTTTTACGTTTTCGTCAGTTATTTTACGTTTTCGTCAGTTTTTTTATGTTCTGTCAGTTTTTTTTTACGTTTTCGTCAGTTTTTTTACGTTTTCGTCAGTTTTATACGTTTTCTTTAGTTTTTTTACGTTTTCGTCGGGTTTTTTACGTTTGCGTCTCATTTTTTACGTTTTCGTCAGTTTTTTACGTTTGCGTCAGTTTTTTAAGTTTCCGTCAGTTTTTTTACGTTTCGGTCAGTTTTTTTACGTTGTCTTTTTTTTACGTTTTCGTCATTTATTTTAAGTTTTCGTCAGTTTTTTTACGTTTCCGTCAGTTTTTTTTACGTTTTCGTAAGTTTTTATACGTTTTGTCAGTTTTTTACGTTTTCGTCTTTTTTTTTTACGTTTTCGTCCCTTTTTTACGTTTTTGTCTGTTTTTTACGTTGTCGTACTTTTACGGACGAAAACTTGAAAAAACGGAGGAAAACGTAAAAAAAAAGACTGTTGCGAAACGTTAAAAAATGGGAGGAAGGAAACGTTAAAAAGACAGATGCAACGTAAAAGACGGACGCAAACGTTTTATAAAAAAATAAAAATTAGAAAAAAAAAAAAATAAAAAAAAGAAGGGCGAAAAAGTAGGTAAACCAGACGAAAACGTAAATTCAATGAGAAAGACGTAAAAAATACAGGACGGATACGTAAAAAAGACAGACGAGAACGTAAAAAAAAAAACAGGCGAAACGTAAAAAAAACGGACGAAATGTTAAAAAAACAGACAAAACACGTTTAAAAACATAAAAAACCTGACGGGAAACGTATAAAAAAACAGACGATAACTAAAAAAAACTAACGAAAACTGTAAAAAAAACGGAAGACGAAAACGTAAAAAACTGACGAAAACGTAAAAAACTGACGAAAACGTAAAAAAAACTGACGAAAACGTAAAAAAACTGACAAAAACATAACATAAAATAACTAATGAAAATGTAAAAAAATATTATATATTGTAGAAAAACGGAGAAAACATAGAAATCGTAGAAAACGGATTAAAATAGACGAAAACGTAAAAAAACGTACAAAAAAGAATAAAGACGGTTGAAAACGTATAAACCCCAGAAAAAGTATGAATTATTTAATTTTGTAGAAAGAAGTGAGAAGAAGAGAGAAGAGGTAAGAAGTGAAATATTTTGTCTGGATTTTCAAAGAGGTTAGAAGTGATTTTTACCACTTATCTCTGCAAAAAAACAAACAAAAAACGTCTGGTGAAAAGAGGTTAGAAGAGGTTATTTGGAAAAAACAAACAAAGCCTTAGTTGTAGAGCCAAAGTGATATTAATTCTCTGTAATGACCACAAAAAGAAAATACGTAATGGTTGCGAAGAGAAAAGTTGCAAATTTCATAGGAGATCAAGAGAAATAAATATCCACTAGATGTGGCAATTCTGACCCATTTATATAAAGTTTCATATGATGTTTGATTTCATGACAAGATCACATAGTTATTAGTTAATAAGTTGGTTGATAAGAAACAGGTCAAGCATGTCTACAGTCGTCGAATCTGTATTTTTATTGCATAGAACCTCCTAAATCATTTAATTCAAAACTCGGATTACTAATTATATAATATGATCTCTGTAGATATACACGAGACACTAATTATTTATAAATATAAAATAAAACCTTTAAGGCTTCGGAGAAAAAATGTTGTGTGTCAATCCAAACAACCAGACCTGCCAGAAGGTTATCCGTGTGGACCCATTACCCAACCCACATCTAGTATCTACTAATCAGTCATGTATCTTGAGGACCTAGATCAATATCATCCGCTACATAGCATTGAAATAAGTTATTTAGAGTAACAAGTTAAGTTACCAAGAACGTAAGAGTTGTGATTTTTATGAGCAATGTACCTTTGACCGGAGAGTCAGACCAAGCGAACGAATTTCTTGGAGCATTCCATTGATTTCCAAAAGGGCTAACATTTTTTGGCCGGCTAAGAAATTCAGCTCGTCCAACCTTTGGTGTTCTTTGTCCGCTCCATTGCCACAGTTTTGGCATATTCAATGATGTGGCTCTACAAGATATCAACAAACATTGGTAAGTATCAGTATCAACATCTTGCAATTCAGATTCGTCAACTAATCCCAACAATTTTAGTGACCATGGAAAAATGACAATAATTCGGTAACGGGGTAACCTTAGCTTGAGCTTGACATTACAAAAGTTGGGTTTCGTGATTTATTAGGTGATGTATGATATTACAGTTGAGTTAAAATGTGGTACAGCCTTTCAGAATATAGTGTTCGGATGTGCTTTTTCTGTTTACAGTTGGACTATAATCATCTGCTTATGTGTTTAAGCGTCTGACTTTTGGAAAATTTTAGTATTATTAGAGAAAACTAAAAAACAAAATTACCAAAAAGAACATTTTTATATCATGCATGTTTAGTAAGCAATGAGAAACCAGTTGTTCGAAATTTTAATATATATCTAATTAGGTTAGCAAAAAGGGTATCCATATGCCACCACCCAAAATGGGCTCATCATGAAAAAGAACTTACTGATCGTCTTGCCATTTGATAGAAGTAACAACGTAATAGAGTGTCAAACAAGTAATGACTGCTGCTGTTGCCAAAGGAGTGTCAATAGAGCTCTGAAAACAAAACCAAAAGCCGCATAAAGTCAACGACAACAAAAATTAATGTAAACGATTAAATCTGGAAAATACTACAGTATAATACTAATAGATGATCAGACTAATGGGTGCAACTCACCAGAAATATACATGTGACTGCAATAACCCGCATGGCCCATTTGATAAACTGTGCGACGCCATCGTCAACGTCTCCATCTTCTGAAATAACATATTTGCGCACCAACCAATAACCAAGACCAGCTCCTAAAAGAATGATTAAAAGCAGCAAAAATACCGAAACCTACAAAATTGATTGGCACAATTGTTAGAATAGATACATAAAGAAAAAGATGTAAATGTTACTAAACATTCTAAAGGTCGTGACATTCACAAAATGCCTTCATTTTGTTTAAAAGACTTACCGGGTTTTGCATCTCTTGGCTAAATCCAAAATTTGAGAGGATAGAATTGACAAAGACTGCGACATAATGAACCAGAAAAGATCCTGCACCAAGCTGAAACATATACAAAACAACATGAGAACAAACAATTTTTTAAATAGAAAACCAACAACGAATTCCAAATACTATATGGGTGACGATTTGGACCCATTTACTTATGAATAGGTTAATAGCAAGGTTGGATCAGGTGGTTATCACCCTTGCCTCTGGAGACAGAGGTCAAGGGTTCGATCCTCACTCCTTGCAAGGCCGGAGGTCCTTTTCTACCTTTGGTAGAACCGGAAGCAACCTCTCTACCTTAGGTAGGGGTATGGCTGTCTACGTCTCAACCTCCCCCATACACCGTGGAAGACGGTATTGGGACCCATAACCCGTGGAAGACGGTATTGGGTGTTACCTTACCTTACTTATGAATAGGTTGATCAAGATTGTGTTTTATCTCGATCATAATTTATATGATGGTTACGGATAGTTCAATCATAATTCATAGAACACTGGAATGAATATAAAGTTGAGGACACTTACCAGCGAGGTATACATACTTAAATAAAAGGCACTTTTCCTGCCGGTAGGTAATAACTTCATCCCCTGCTCAATATCAACGACGGTATAGTTAGAAACAATAATTGCTTAGATAACTGAACAAAATAGTAATTCCACTAGCGAAACTCCAATAGACATTAGAAAGAAAGAAAAAAAAGTCATCGTAAGTCTGTAAATTTGGCAAATATGAGAACGTGTACCTGATAAAGAAGTATGAGAACAACAGCAAAAACGCCAATAGCCATTGAACTGGTATAGTAAAATGGGACCCACTCGCTAACAACGGGTGCCAAGAATAGTAAGGTGGTTCCCACAGCAAGCAAGATGTAGCGCCATCCCTGTGACACTGCATGTCACATAATTTCAAACCAAATGTCAAAAAGAGGCACTATACTTTGCAGGTAGTACAGATAACTTGTTAAGATACAATCGTATTAGCTATATAGGTAGTTTCAACCGGGCCATTCATCCTTGAAAGAATTTCTGAAATATAAATACAAATATCAAAAGATAAAATGAAGACAAACATCTGACCTTCGTCAAGAGTAACAGTTACAGAACCAGAGACCCCACCAACAAACTTCACATCAATAAATCGTTGCTCGTAAGTTGACATAGTTGAACTCCATAAGCCCTTATGAACAGATTTCCAACCATCTTGTTCACATTGGCATAACCCGAGTGAAGCATTCCTGCAAACACATTCATTGGTGAATAGAAATCTTTCACAATTATATAACTCTAAGTATTAAAGCTTACAGGAATAGAAAAGAAATTATCAAAGACAAATACAGCTACTTAAAGTGACAGCTACGACTCATTTATTTATGTCAGGGTCGATATGGGTTATGGTTGATTTCAAACAGGATGAATGGATCAAATCAATTTAGCAAACAACAAAACGGATCAAACAGGTTGAAATTCGCCAGTAGCAGATATTTAATGCATGCGTCTTAATCGTTTTACTACTGAGTTTTTAATTTCATAATTGGCGCAACTATTACATAAAGAACAAGAAGCGCCTCTTACTTACTGGTGAAAGCAAATATGAATCTTGCTATGCCATTTATCAGGGATCACTACTGATGGAACCACCATAACTCGATATGCTTTAGCATAATTCTGAAGTTTTATTCTCGACACACCATGCACAGGAACACGTTTGCAAAATTCAATATCTTTAAATCCTTGAGAAGTGCTGTGAATTGGTACAGGTGTGACGTCTATAGCAGGATGTCCCACATCAATGCCTGTTATTTCAAAGGCAATTAGTATCTGAAATGTACTTCAAATCTAAGTGAAAAGTGTAAATGTACCCAATACATTCATAATACGATTCAGTTATCTCATGTGTAGGTTGACCTTTTTACACAAAACTATAAGCCTTTTCACATTGAAAATCAAACTACAGATGTAACTAAGTGACTAGAACATCGAACCGCAACAATTAGACCAACACAGCTGTAAAGTAAACATCTTTATATGATAATTACTACTCAGATTAAACGTTGGTCAAACCATACTACAAATCACATTTGACTGAAGGCGTAATATAAATGTAAAGCACAATGCATGAACCATTACACCTCTGAACGCTTAATTTTACATTTTTTAATAGGCAAACTAACAGCTACGATCAAACGTGGACCGTCAATTTACCACGCATAAACCTATTCCTCAATGTGAAATTGCTAGTAATGAAAATTTACTTACTAAACATTACTTGAAGAAAAATTTCTCTTACTCAAAAGAAGTAAGAAACAAGTTTTCAACACTAACTAATGGAAAGAATTAAACGTTTTGCAAACTTTGAAATGCAAACAAGTTTTAGGTATACATCTTTAAAAGAAAATCTAATCGATCACCCACTAAAATGCTAGTGTAGGGTGAAGTAAATAAACAAACCTATAAAGTCATACAAACACAGCCCTAAATGTTCTTTTTTAAATAAAATTAACTACTCGAAAATCAAACTTTAATCACATTGCAATATTCCTAATAGATATCACTTCTAATTTTCTTATCATAGCACCTTCTGTAGAAACTTGTAACGAAAAACCAAGAACTAGACATCTTTACAGCAAAATACATCTCAAACCATACTATGATCGTGCAAAATCCCTAAACTAAACGCAAACTAAACAAAATCCATTCATCTACAAATTTTGCTAAATAATCAAATAGTACTATATACCCTTTTCAACAAACCCATCAAAACCCTAAATTAGACATCTTTACACCAAAATCATACTCTAATTATGCAAAAACATTAATATAAAAACAAATCAAACAAAACATATTTCAAATTGCATTAAATTTGCTAAAATAGAATATACCCATTACAATTAAACTAAAAAACACCCTAAATTAACAATCTTTATAACCAAATCATACTTAAATCATGCTAAATAATTGGTAAACACAAATTAAAAAAATACCCATTTGGCAAAATTAACTTAAAATACAAATATTTAATCAATTTTGCGAAAAATTAACAAATACCGATTAAAGATTTTATAGAAATAAGCATAAAGTTGGTACCTTTAAGCGCAATTGGGTCATGATCAGAGCAAAAAGATACCCAGATTAGATTGTGGAAAATTAATAGTAAAACAAGGGTTGAAGTGGGTTTAAGAGGGATTTTAGTTTTCATTGTTGTTTCGTTTGTGTGATTTTGGTTCGAGTGAGATCTTTAAATTTGCAACTATATATGTAAGTTTGGTGAATCGTGTAGTCATTATAATTATAATTATAATTAGAGTAAACTGCAAAAATCATCCCTGTGGTTTGTAGTTTGTGGCACTAATCATCCCTAGCCGATACTATTGGCACTAATCATCCCTGAGTGGTGAAACGTTCGGCAAAAATCATCCCTAGAGGGATGATTTTTGCAAAACTTTTTGTTAAACTTTTTGCAAAATTCATCCCCAATAAGGATGATTTTTACCGAACATTTGACTCTCAAAGATTATTTTTGCTAATAGTTTCTGAAAGGGATAATTAGTGTCACGATTGACAAACCACAGGGATGATTTTTGCAGTTTACTCTTATTATTATTATTCTTTATTATAAATAACTTTATTAGAATTTTAAGGGATTTACAAAAAATTATTGGGAAGCCGAGATATCATCTAGGCCGCCACTTCTTGATGTGTTTGTTTATCTGACTGGGGCTTCCGCCTTTGACGCAAACCAGAATGACTGATTTTGTTCCGCCTTCACACGTTTATGTGGTGCCGCATCAATCAGCCATCATGGTTTGTGTCAAAGGCGGAAGTCCCAGTTAGATAAACACACACATCAAGGAGTGGGGGGCTAGATAATATCTCGGCTTCCCAATAATTTTTTTAAATCCCTTAAATTTCTAATAAAGTGATTTATAATAATAATAATAATAATAATAATAATAATATCGCCTTTGACGCAAAGAAGTGAAGGCCCATATAGTATCTCGGCTCCCCTCTAATTTGTTGTAAATTCTATTATTATAATGAAGTGATGATTTAATTAAAAAAAGTAAAAAATAATAATAATTGTGAATATTAGTTTTTTTGATAAAACTGCAAAAATCATCCCTGTGGTTTAAACATATTTTGTCATAAATCATCCATGTGTGTTTTAAATGACATAATTACCCTCTATAATTAGTGGTGAGGGATGATTTTTGCCGAACGTTTTATC
The DNA here is from genome assembly GCA_026074375.1 of Tanacetum coccineum. Taxonomy (NCBI): domain Eukaryota; kingdom Viridiplantae; phylum Streptophyta; class Magnoliopsida; order Asterales; family Asteraceae; genus Tanacetum; species Tanacetum coccineum. The sequence goes on along the minus strand of BQNB010036562.1, from coordinate 2,907 downwards.
GCTCAGGGATGACTAGTGCCAATAGTATCAGTTAGGGATGATTAGTGCCAAAAAGTACAAACCACAGGGATGATTTTTGCAGTTTACTCTTATAATTATAAATATACTCAAATGCCGAAAGAAAAGACGTCGTTTTGTTTCGGCCCATTTTCTTAGTTTGGCTAAAATTGTTTTTTTTACTATCCCCTCAACATTTCTCTCTGTCCCTCTCTCTTGAATCTTCTTCCGTAGGGTATTTTTAAGTTGTTATACACAACAAATAAACCATAACCATTAACCCATGCGAGTTTAGATTCAATTGAACAAGTTGTTTAAGGTTGTTATAGAAGGACTCATCACCACTTGCTCCAACAGGTGTTATTCTTAAGACTCGGTATATGAGCGGTGAGTAGCAACCGGTGACTAAATACATAAAGATATGTAAGTAATTCTTTGTTATCTGATTTAATTTATATCGATTTGGGTTTTTATATTGATTTTATTTTTTCGGGTTGGACGGATTTAGGGAATAGGGACTATATGGTCTATTACAAATGGAGGTTAGTTCCATATATATTATGGTGGTATGTTATAATTAAGCTGTTAAGGGAGTCTTTGGGATTGGTTGTTTATAGCTTTTGACATAGCCGTGGTTAATTTTGTTTGAATGATTTTTACTTTTAGAACATAAAAGTAGTGACTCCGTGTGTAAGTTGTTAGCAGATTTAGACGTAACGCGGTTTATCTAATGAAAATTGTGAATTGGTTAAATGTGATATTGGGTATCTCATATGTGTCTATATGAGACTAGTGGATTTGTTAACTGTGAAAGGAGAAAAGGTCTGAGTCGGGTGTGTGAAGTGTTACAACACTCTTATGTTTTATGTAACGCGTTCTGCTAGGCGAGAGTTGTGAATAAATGAAATATGACTTTATGTATCTGCTCATATGTACATATGTGACCCGTTATAGCTATTGAGTTAGGAAATCAGAATTCAGTTCGATGTGTATATTGTTATGAGATTCTTATGTTATGTGTTTTCGGTAGGTCAATATCCTGACATATTGTCATTAAAACAGTTCAGACGGCTTCAGTTGCGTCACCAATACAAATTTCCCAATAATGAAAGAAGTGGCCCTGATGATCATCCAAGTGATGATGGTGACATTTCGGTTGACGACGAACCTGAAGTGGACGTCTCTAAGCTTACAAGAGAAAAAAAGTTTGTTTGAGCTAAGGCTGAAAATGGTAAGCAGTTAGAATGAAAGCTTCATGCGCACATACCATAGTATTTCAACTTATGGACCATGTTTCTTCGATACCACAGTGATTATGTAAGTGGTTTCCATCTAAATTAAA
>BQNB010036561.1:0-50033 GCA_026074375.1 Tanacetum coccineum | reverse complement strand
ATGTACAGATAAGGGTATAATTGGTATTAAACATAATTAAAAAAGTATAATCCTAACTACTTCCCAAATAATGAAACAATCAATATCATTTATTTTAGAGAGTTTCAAAATAAATCGTATACGGAGTAATTTATTTTAGAGAGTTTCAAGAGTGTAATCTAAATTTAGATATATAATTAATACAAAATAAATCATGTCATTTATTTTAAGAAGATTTATAATAAATGTGGGAGATTTATAAAAAAAAACAAATATGTTCCAAAATAAAAAAAAACATACATTTTTCACAAATAAAACATACATGTTTATCTCATTATAAACCATTCATGTTTCATAATTCTAAAATGAAAAACATACATGTTTCATAAAAAAACATACATGTATCTAAATTAAAGTTACATACATGTTTTAAAAAAAACATTTTTTTATTGAAACCACTTTTATAAAACATGTATGTAAATCGTGTCATTTATTATCAAAGAATAAATCGCATCATTTATTTTAGGGGTACAATCAATACAAAATAAATATGGGAATACAATCAATATCATTAATTATGAAAGAATAAACGGTATCATTTATTTTAGAAAGTTACAATCAATATCATTAATTATCGTGTCATTTATTATAAGGAGTTTCAAATTTGACAAAAAAAACTATGTTTATCTAAAATACTCAAAATATTCCTAGATAATAAATTGAATTAAATAAATAAAAAATAATTTATTAAATTATGATTGGTCTAGAATAATTCTGTATAGTTCTGCACCTAAAATGAATTCTCAATATAACGCTTCATTATATATATTGGAGTATGTTTATTATGCTATATATTAGTCACTTGTGATAACGTTATTAGTCAAGTAAAAATTATGGTAAAACAATTTGCGACTTAAATATTTTTGAAAAACCTTGTCAAAAACGAAAAACAAGAACCTTCACTATGTGCTTCATTATCGGCAACAACTAGGACTATAAACCGGTCGGTTTCGTAATTACTTTAAGATGCTAGGAATCTTTTAGGATTTTCGGTATGTGATTATAATGGCTAAAAATAGACTAACTTGACCATCAACATGTAGCAAGACCTTCTACAAAAGTAGTTACTTCTTCAGTTATCCCACGGACACGTGTCCTTTGATCTTCGTGTTAGGAAATTAGTAAGTGGTATGTGACTAACTTTTTCAACACCTGTATCACCGACCAAGGAATTAAGGATATAAAGATAATTTAGTTTTTTACTACTATTAGTTTTTTAAGTATGTTGTTATGATTTTCTTTAACCTCCAATCCGATTCCTATATAAACCCCAATGCTACTCCAACTCAAATATCACCAACAAACAACTTATAAAAACACCTACAAAACACAAACATACTCGATCACATCCTAACTCATACACATTCATTAACCATGGCTTCGGTAGCAAAGAACCGGAATTCCAATACGATCATTAGGTCTAGTCAAGGCCGCAAACCTTATAGCGTGTATGTGACGTTCTTGGCTGGAGACGGCGACTACTGGAAAGGTGTCGTCGCTCTAGCCAAGGGACTGCGTAAGGCCAAGTCGGGGGTTACCCTCTTGTGGTAGCAATACTTCCCGATGTTCCAATGGACCATCGTAAGAAGTTGTTGTCGCAAGGGTGCATTATTCGAGAGATCGAACCCTTGTACCCACCCGAAAACCAGACTCCAGTTGTATGGCGAATTAATGTCATTATTTACTCAAAGCGATTATTATGGGAGGTATTTATATGTCCTTATTTTTCATTAGGTTTTAGTTTCGTTTAGGTTGACATGTTAATCTTATTCCGAGTTTTTGATTATTCAGTTTTTTTGTCTCTGAACGAGATTCAGTGTACAATAAAAGATAAAGCCAAAATTTTGAGTTTATTATATGCTTGATTTCGAGCTAGGGTTTTTTAGTTCAATTACTAATTTTTAAACCTAACTTTTGCAGTTTGTGGAGTATAGCAAGATGATATATTTAGATGGGGACATACAAGTGTTTGACAACATTGACCATCTCTTCGACATGCCAGACGGCTATTTCTACGCTGTCATGGACTGTTTCTGCGAGCGAAATTGGAGAAACAGTCCACAATACCAAATCGGGTACTGCCAACAGTCACCCGAAAAGGTCCAATGGCCGGAAGAGAAACTTGGCCCAAAACCCGCGCTCTACTTCAACGCGGGCATGTTTGTTTACGAGCCAAGTCTCTCAACCTACCACGAGCTTCTTGAGTCAGTAAAGACAACTCCACCAACACTATTCGCGGAACAAGATTTCTTGAACATGTTTTTCAGAGACATTTACAAGCCTATCCCTACCGAATACAACTTGATCTTGGCGATGCTTTGGGTTCAACCCGTGAATTTGATCTTGAAAAGGTCAAGTGGTGCATTATGTGCCGGATGTGTCTAAGCCATGGAGGTACACTGGGAAAGAAGTGAATATGGACCGGGAAGATATTAAGATGTTGGTGAAAAAGTGGTGGGACATTTACAACGACGAGTCCTTGGATTACTGGAGGATCCGTGGTGACTCGATGCCAATCATGATGTTGGATAAACCGGCGCACGTGGTTTCTAAGAAGGGTAGTCGCTATGTGACTGCCCCATCAGCGGCATAAGATGGATCAAATAAATATCATCGGTTATGTATATGCTAAGTTTTTTTTTCTTTCTTTAATATACGCTTCTCAAACTCGTGTGTTTATGGAGTTTTGAGAGAACAGGTCATTGAAAGATAATCTATAGGGTTTCCAAAATATATAAATGAGAAAGGTTATTTATTATATCTTCATGTTAGTAGTTTCTAATTTATACATTAGAGATTAGCATATAATCTTCTCAAGCTTCTAACTACTAGATCATATATGAAAAGTTTCCGCAAGAAGTCTAACATGTGTTTGTTTACATCATCATGGCAGTAAGAACCTAAGTAGGTTTTGCAACTAACCGTAATATGCATCTAATCTTCATTATTCCTGAAAAATACTTAACACAACACCAGCCACAAATTGCAACTAATCTGCGAAAGCTTGGTTATATTTTGTTTACAACTAAGTGCATACGATTCTTGCTATAATGAGCAATGCCAAATTGAACACAAATGACTAGATTTGAATGTTACGTCCTTTGATTAATGAAGTGAAAAATAAGTGATATATCCTAGAAAACATGTATACTCATTACAATAAGTAGAACGGGCAACGTGTTGTCCTCGCCAAAACTCACTAAACGACAAAAAAGCTCGGTTTCAGACTTTGACTTTGTCGAAAAGCTAAGAAAAATTTGACAAGATTAGTGAGAACATGTCCTCACCAAATTTGGGTCCTCGCTAGAAGGCTTGGAATATTGCTATTGGAGTGTTACTATTTCTCCAAATAATTAAAGCGACGAGTAAATATGTATAGTTGGTTACCGTTCATAGCGGCGGTAATAGAAAATTTATAACTCAATCTTTACGCAATTTTGATCCCGCTTACAACACTTTAATGTATGTGTTCGTTTGGGGTTTCCCGTAGCTTTTTCGCAGCACCATATTAACGTCATATTCTCGCATGTAAAGACGACACACACTCTCGAAAGTATTAGTTTTAACGTATCAAGTTTATATTTAATGAAGGTTTGAAATTGGTTAAAATATTCTAATTACATAAATAAACCACTAAAAATGTAAAAAACAAAAAAATTCTAAAATTATAACAAACTGTATATTGAATTAAAGAGATAACATTTTTAAAAATATGGTGGAAATTAGATTATAATAAATTAAATTGATAAAAAGATATTTCAATTTAAAATAAAGGTGATTTTTTAATCAAAATGTGACACATGTCACTTTTTGATGTGATTCCAAAAAATAAGGATGCATAGTCAAGATTACACCTTCTTATCTTAATTTTTAATGGGTCCCACATTATAAATGTTTTATATAATAGTATAGATATATATATATATATAGATATAGATATAGATAAGCAACAACTTATGTGGAGGTTACTGCGTACGATAAGCAACAAATTATCTTATTGTTAAGAATGTACGTCTTCTATTTTTCTGTTATATATGTGGAGCTTGAGGTCACTAGCAGTTTTTCCAGTTAGGCATAATGGTGGTTCATTGCAAGGTTGCCAGATCGGGATCCTATCTCAGGATCATTTTTTGTCTTTGCAAGATCAGAGATCGAAGATAGGATCGGGATCCTACGATTCTTACTATATATCATTTTCTTAATAGTCTTTGTAACAATATACAAATTTGCAAATTATTATATATCATAAACATAAAATTATATAAATATATCATAGAAATGTTGTTATGCATTATGATTATAAAATGTTTAAGAAGATTAACATGTTATTTTTTAAATTGTACAAAACAAAATCCATAAATGTGTAGTTCTTTAGTTTGTGGTTCGAGAAAAATAAGATCGGATCGTATAAGATCTTAAGATTATATGGTTAAGATCGGGATCCTATGAGAACTTAAGCTTTCAAAGATCCTATGTAAGATCCGGATCATTTTTGTTTACGGTATCGTAAAATAGTAAGATTCTAAGATCAGGATCGGGATCTTAACAACTATGGTTCATTGTATGATGTTCTTCGTCTATACTAACAAGCAAAATTACCCGCGCGTTGCTGCGGGGCGTTAATTTTTCGCGTATTGTTACGGGCCATTAATTTTTATTTTATTTTTAATTTTGCGCGGGTTTTAGGTATTTTTTTTTTTCGGTTCATGTTTAATACTTGATTTTTTTTGCAATATTGGGCTCGTTTTGTTCGCAATTCAAAGATCTTTCCGTGAGTATTTTTTTGTCGGAATAACTCGATAGATATGTGTTATATATAAAAAAACATAAATAATCATTAATTTTTATTTTTTAATTTTGCGGGGGTTTAATTTTTCGGTGTCATGTTTAATAATTTGATTTTTTTTTTGCAATATTGGGCTTGTTTTGTTCACAATTCGAAGATCTTTCCGTAGGTATTTTTTTGGTCGGAATGACTCGATAGATATGTGTTATATTTAAAAAAAACGTAAATAGTTAAAAGCCGAGGGTACGTTTTGAATTTTTTTTTCTATATATATTTAACTTCAATATTTTTTTATAAAATCGTGGTATATCAGAAAGATTGCATTATTGGGCACGTTTCGTTGCAATACGCGAAAGACCTTTACGCGGGTATTTTTTATCTGACTGGAATAGGTTGATATGTGTTATATCTTTGATAAATAAAGTTTATTATATAAAAAGTCGTACTATTTTGTATTTGTTAGGGTTTATATTTTCGGTCTTATGTTTAAATTTGTTTTTTAAATGGTTTATGTGTTAGGCCTCATGTCGTAGTATTTTTTTATTCTGAATTGCGGGTTTATTTTTGTGTTAAAATTTTATTTTTATTTTTTATTTGTACGGGTTTATTTTTTCGGTCTCATGTTTAATAGTTTGTTTTTTTTTATGGGCTTATGTGTTGGGTCTCATGTCTTTTGTGTTAAAATTTTTTTTTTTTTTTTTTATTTGTACGGGTTTATTTTTTCAGTCTCATGTTTAATAGTTTGATTTTTTTATGGGCTTATGTGTTTGGGCTCATGGCGCGGGTATTTTTTTATATCGAATAAGTTAATATTTCTCGTATATTTTTTTGTCTTTTTGTGGCCGAACGGTTTTTTTTTTACATTGCCAAAAAAAAAAAATTGGGCGGCCAACACTCTGTATACTGTAGTACAGTATATATGAAACAGTGTTCTGTGATGGGGTTGAAAGACGGACGTTTCACCTTTCTATTCAGATTATATATAATTATGGGAAAATGCACTTTATAAGTTCGAGACTGTATATTAGACAAGGGAAGAGTTAATTAGCTTCGGTTTAGCTTACTGATGAAACCTTGAACTAAAAGCTTTTCGAGTTTTATATTTGTATTTAGTAATAAATTTGCCATTTACAAAAAACAAAACGTTTCGATTTTGTTATATATAGTTTTTAGATGATCATGGGACTTAATCAATTCAAACAAAATTAATCAACTCGGTTTTGGTTAAGTAAATTTCACTATTTTAGAATGAAAGGGTACGTAATGGTGTGGGTAGCTAACTTCACCTACTTCTTGTCTCTCATTTGGTAGTTTGATTTTAGGGACCATACACGATGTGTTTCCTTAAATTGATCATCTTATGTGATAGGACAAGCATTTTACCAAGTTATACAGTAAAGACAATGACGGAGTCAGGGGGTTTCGTGGGTGTCTGGGACACCTATGGATTTTTTTGATATATTGTTCAATTTTGAAAAAAAATTGATTTTTTCAAAATGCGTCTTAAATTAATGCACCCAGTCAATAGAAATGTGTTTTTACAATGTTACAAAACTGTTAAAAAAATATGTACACCCCGTCATATTTGATGATAAATTCGTCCCTGAGTATAGACACGATGAAGTGAGACACATTGAATTGTCTTGTTAGCATGAAAGAATGAGTTGACTAATGGGACAAAATAAGCTTCACTTATCATATATAGGATTACAAATACAAAGTCTTTTTCCTTAAAAACCATAAGACAACTTAGATATAAATTACGTTACGTAGTTTCTTTTTTATTTCTTTTTTAACGCCATTCTAGTATTTCATATGTTAACTGGCAATGTAAAACAACCGAACTAAATCTAATTTCAAACAAATATGCGAAAGATTCACAGAGGTTATTGTATATCTTTTGATGCTAGTGATTCTTTTGTGGTCTTATTCGGGTTGATACAAGATCGTTTTCGAGTTGTTGTATATCTTTTCTCTTCATCCTTGTAAGAAAACTCTCATCTCTCTTTTATACATCTTTCACATATTCTTATCTATGCACACATCTCATCACCATGTTTGTGTAAGAGGGTTTTTACAAAGAAACTAACAAAAATAAAAGGGTTGTACAACTTGTTTATGTTTTTGGAACTTAATCTTTATATTATTATACTTTTAGGTTAAGAATATGATTTTATGTGTTAAAAACGGTTTTTAGTGTTATTATAACAATCGGTGAAAGGGATAGGTAGTCTTGAAGTTGTTTGAGTGTTGGTAACAATCGGTGAAAGGGATTTAGGCTAGAAATGAAGTTGTGATGTTTGCGGCTAAAAATATAGTGTAGTATGGTATAATATAGATGATGACTGAAAATGTTATTAGGTATAACAAACGGATACAATTCTTTTGAGAAGTCTAAACCTTACAAATATGCTAGAATACTTAAATACGAACGCGCAGATATAAAGATTGCTAAAAGCGGACTTAAAACGAGTGAGTTACGACCAAATGAGGTTCGGATAAAAACTAGTGACTTTTCCAGCCAAAAACTGTTTTCGACACAATCTGTCCAGTTTACGTTTTCGTGTTTTTGACCCATTTCGAGCCCCAGTCAGGTAAACCTTATAAAAGAAAACTTGAAGAACGTGATTTTTTCTTGAAACCTAGCTTTTGATCATTTCTTGGATCTTTTAACGAAGGTTACTCCCCTCTATAAAATGCCACTAAAATCTGGAAATTTTATAAACTTTCTGCGTAAATTTGGCTATTAAACGTGAGCTGTTTGGAACGTAAAATTAGGTTTTTGGGCGTTTTCGAGTCTGAATAAGCTATAAAATATTAACAAATATTATAGTATCACTTTTATATTTTCTATTTGCGTCGGAAACTTTCAAAAATATTATAAAGTAAGCGAAATATAATTTATTAAAGGCAGTGACGTAAAATATAATAGTAACGAATATAATGCTAAATAAAATTGGTAACTAGACTTTTGGGTATTAGGGACATTAGCGTGTTTAGACGCAAATACAAATTAACCAAAAATATTTTTCGACACGGATAATGTGCGGGAATTTTAAAGAATGGTAAAAATAGTCACTTTTGTTGTAGCGTCGAAACTTAATAAAAACTATATGACTTTTACGAGTTCACGTTTTGACTTATGTAACTCAAACGCAAACATGTTCGGCTGATGAGAACCATATAGGAGTCGCATATGCATCGTTTCACTATCGTTTACTTTCACATAAAACGCACTATATTCCATCTAGGTCGCATTTAGGGTAATCGTCTACTGTTCTTTGCTTGCGTGATTTTTCCGATTAAACGCTTGCGTAAGGTGAGTCCTCGTAGTTTGTTTTTACTTATGTTTTTCTAGGGGGGAAAATGATACTTTAATGTTATTAAAAACAAAAATTTTTTTTTTTTTTGTTGCTGTACACTACTTTATTATTGGACATATGGTGTGTTTGTATTGCATATGTGTGATGTGTACCTAAATTACTGGAAGTTAAATATCTTGGGAAGAGTACAACCATCATATCTAGGTAGGACGCAGTATACCTTTGGGATGGACGCACCAACGTTATTGTCGCTTTATTATGTGATTTTATTTATGTAATTGTTTTTTGTGAATTGTTTTGTGCTGATAGCTACCTAAATGCGGGGGGGGGGACGTTATAACGAATATTTTCTCATATTGTCCTTTAATTAAAAAAAAAAAAAAAACCCATTATGCATAGCAAGTGTGTTTTTTACTTAAACCTACGAGCTCACCAACATTATTTTGACGTTTTCGACTATTCATTTTCAGGTAATCAAATTACTGTGTCTAAGGAGGATTAGAGCTTACTCACATTGCTTAGAGAGACTTAAGATGTAACCCTCTTGGGTTACTTAGCCCTTGTATTCTTTCATTTCTATCTTTATGTTTATGTCGTATATTTGACTTTATTTGTACTTGTCTCGGGTTAGGGAATTATTATGACTATGTGGCAATGTTGTCATGGTATTGACTATCCACGATACAAGTCTCCACTTGTGTCGGGATATGTCATGACACATTTATGTTTAACTTTCATTTAATGAATTCTCTATTGTCTTATATCGATGTGTTATGATGATTCTGTCCGTTACCGCACAGTGTTTTTCGCCTAGGCGAGGTGTTTGTGTATTGTGTTTGTGAGTAAAGCTCATTTTCTTAAGGAGAAGCAAATCACAAGTGTAGGGGTATTTGATGAGGTGTTATTTTATACACTTTTTCGGAGTCATTTAACCCCCTAAATCATGCAAATATGCTCAAAATATGTGCTTAATCATTTTTTTTTTGTTTTTAGCATTTGGATGGCATTTGGATGGCATTTGGAGGAAATACACGTGACTTGGACTCAATTTGAGAAGAAACGGACAAGATTGCAACTCTACGAAATGATGAAGAAATTGGTGTTACAGGTTCGGGAGACGACGTCACAATCTCTTGTGACAACTTTAAAGTATTCAAGGGAAATAGAATGATGATGCTTAGACATATTCATGATTAAGAAATGAATTTGGGTCATTGATTATACGAATTTGATTTTAATTAGAATTTTAAATTCTTGTTAGAAAAGTTATAATTGAAAATGTTGATGTATTTATGTGATGTAAGTATATGAAAGTTACTTACATATCTAACTATTATATCAATGTGGAATGGCATTATATTACGAGAAGTATGAGCTAAGTAAATGTATAAATGTTTGAATTTTGAAAAAGGTTGTTTACGTGAAAAATTTTATGTATTGAAAGTAAGTGTTAAATGCAGGAATGTATGCTTATATAATGTAAGGTCTATGCTATGTTAATTATATGTCTAAGTGATGTATGGTATGTATGTCGGTATAAGTTTATGAAGTGTTTAAGCTAATGAATCATGATGAAAATTTAGGAATATGGACAAGTAAATGAGAATAGATGCTAGTAAGCATGATATGTAAAGGTATGTCTAAAACATGAAGAGGAATGTTACATTGAAAGCAAAATAACTCAATCGAAATGTTAAATACGGATAAATGTGGTGAATGAATGATGTTGAAGAAGAATTGCGCTAGAAATCTTAAATGATGCTAAATACTCTAAATGAATGATAAAGAATGACTAGAATCATGTAAATAAATAAAAGAGATGTATTTGATAAATAAAGTGAAGTAAATGAGTATATTATAAGAATAACCTATGTAAGGTTTATACGCTAAAAGTTAAGCGAACTAAAAAGATGTTTTGGTATAAAAAATTGAATAAGTTGCCCACTTGGGGTTGATAAGAGAATGATAAATGAAATGTGAAAACGTATTTGTGTATGTAATACGTGAGAATGACAAGTATCATTTGGATCTTGTGTAATATAAAGAAAGATGATAAAGTGTGAAATAGAATGGATTAAGGCATTAAAAGTGGAAATTAAAGAGTATATGATTAGAAAAGTATATAGATGACGGAAAGGGTAAAGAATGATAAATTAAACATTCCTTGAGCCTAATGCTCGGTAAAGGTAATGGGCGAATCCCTACAGGGAGAAAGCCAAATGATGAAATGTAAAGACCAACGTAAGGTTGGTGATACCGCAAAGGTATGGATAATAGGCGAATCCCTACGGGGAGAAACCCAAATGATGAAAAGTAAAGACCAATGAAAGGTTGGTGATACCACAAGGGTATGGATAATGGGCAAATTTCTAAGGGAAGAAAGCCAAGTTTCCTTTAGAAAAAAGTTAAGGAGATTAGATCCAAGACCACAAAAGATGATATTAAAAATGAATGAGTTATTAATATGTGATAAATGGAAAGTAATGAAGACTTAAGCTTGTTTGAGTGTTATAACGGAAGCATATAAGTAGGATGATTATCAGATCTTCTTATTTTAATGGTGATGAGTTGCCTTTTCATTTAAATAAAGAAATTATAAATCACCGGACCATAAGTTTATATTTCCTTATTTGCATTGATTGGGACGCTTCTCAATGTATATAAAGAAGTATAGATGAGTGGGCTTATATGTTCTCAGCATCGCATGGGTTGGATTAAAGAAGTAGATGATAAGAGTATAAAATTAGTTTGACGTCGTAGGAAATAAGATAAGCAAAATAAAAATTTGAGTATGACTTTTACTAGAGACCTTAGGAGAAAGCTAAGTTTTAGAAGTTAAGAGTATAGGACGAAGGATAAAGTTGAATTGATGTTATAGTATGCCTTAAGGCATGGTATCAATGTAAGTAATGACTATAGTGGTCAATAAGATGTTTTAGCACCCTTATGTAAAATGTGAAAGTATTAGTGGATTTTTGAATTTATGAAGTCAAAAGTATTGAATTTTCTCAAGTGACTTATAGTCCTTGACAAATATTAACTAAAAAGAGGTAAAGAAAGCAAAGTGTTATAATGAAAATGATATAAGGAATGTCAAGATGATTACGGTAAATAAGAAAGTATAAACTAATGTTGACTTATGATAAGTCAAGATAATGCAATTTCGCAAGTGACATGTAGTTTTTGATGAAAATTTAAAAAAGAAATAAAAGAAAACATAATGATATAGAGAAAAAGTTACTAAAATAATAGAATCGAAATTGATAAATGTCACATAAATGACGCTTGTCATTAGAAAAAGTGTAAGTATGATAGGAATGAGCATGAAGTAGAACGGGTTAAGAATAATTAGAGGCATTATAGCATGGCTAGAGTTGTAAAACCATATAGGTAGATGCAACTAGTTGAGTATATGCTTGAGAATGCTAAGATGAAATGCGGGGTCAATGTGACCAAGTTTTTTGGTTAATAATAGACGAAGAGATTTTAGAGACGAAATCTAAATAAGAGGATAGATTTGTAACACCCAAAACAGGTTTTTAATTAATTATTTACGATAATGCTATAGAATGATTTTGACTATGAATTTTATAAGTTGGAAGACGTTATGTAATTAGTTAGTCACCTCGGTAGTCAAACTATAAGTATAAATATTATGTAAATGGTTTAGAAAATATCATGTGTCTCAAGTAGGAAGAATATGACTTAAGGGACTAAAGTTGTCATGTGGTAAATATGTTATATAAGTTAATGTGGCCAAACAAGAAAGAATAAGACTTGAAGGATTAAATGTGCCAATAAGAAAAACATTCACCAAACAAATATCTGTATAACTCTAGAATTTCCAGACAACTCTTTAGTCTGGTAGGTGTGTGTTATGGGTGTCGACCCAAATAAGAAAAAGGGGGAGAACATGAAGTCTTGATGATCATCTTAAAGGAAGATTTGTGTTTAGATTCAAGTGATGAATCACTAGCAATGTTTCCCATCAAGTAAGTAATCTCATATATTGAATTAATTATGGATTAAAGAGCTAGGGTTCATATACCCAAATTTGGAGGTTTTGGGTAATTATGTTTCTAAAACGAGAATTAAGGTGTTTATTAATGCAGGTTAAGGTAATTTAATGAATTAAAGATAAATAGGTAATTTTGGGTTATGATCAAGATATGCTCATATAATAAATTAAGGCTTATAAGTGATATGTATGGTCTGTTTATGGGTACTATAACCCTTGTTTATTGTTTTTGTATCAATATGATTAATAGGCTTAAACGATCGATGTTCTCAGATAAGATGGAAGGTTTCATGATGGTGGATTAATGGTAAACTTAGCCTGGATTTAAGGTAAGTAACCATGCTATACTATGTTATGGTATATGAATAATTATTTGTATTATGTGTATAGATTGTTAAGTATTTAAGGAGTATGAATGAAGAGACTTAGAATGGATGTGAAAACTAGACTTGATAAGCTCTAGTAAAGGAGTATCCTTGGTTTAGTCATGGAACTAATCAAGGTAAGTGTTTTGATCATGATGATTATGATATGATGACTTGTTTGTAAGTGTTTGTGGTTTAGTGTATATGTATGTAAATGAATGTGTGAATGGATAAGTGTTTAGACATATTGTATATGTATGCATTTTACTTATGTCTTTATGATGATTTATGTTTATGGGGTTACTTAACTAAGCGTTAAGCTTACTTTTAGTTTGTTTGATGTTTTGGTGTAGGTACTCATGTTAATATGTTTAGGCCATTGGGATAAGGCACTATGACTTAAGAGATATATGTTGGATTATGGTATGAACGTAGTGTTAGATGCGAGCCTCGAAATTAAAGTATGAACCCTAGTGTCAAATATGGTTTGTTAATGTTCTTGTCAAGGGTTAAGTACTTAGTAAATGTCTATGCTTACCGAGTCAAGGTCATTGTTTTAGTTGAAAGCTTATGTGTATGCAAACGGGTCAAAACGTGGCATTTAGTAAACCCCGTAAAATATATGTTTTGGGTCATTTAGACTACGAATGATTATAGAAATGATGTATTATATTTTCCATAGTGAATTCTGAAAAGTTTCCGTAATAATGTTGAGTTGGGAAGTTAGTTTTTTGGAAATAAGGTGTCATTATGTGTATTTAAGTGTATAGGGAAGAAGCCGCCGTCTTTCTTTTTGCAATCCGACTTTCTTCAGCCCGCCGAATGGATGTTTTGCTGCCGTGCTGGGATGGGTATGCTAGTTTTGTGAAATTTTGTTTTTGCGTAAAAAACAAAGCGTAAGGAGTTAGAATTGTGTTTCTTTTTATCGTTGGAAGCTAATTGAGCTATTTTATTTTATGATACTTTCAAGGGTTAATGGTATTTATATGATCTAGTTTTTTTTTAAAATAAATGACACGAGGTCATTTCGGTGGATCGTCGTTTGAGTAAAGTTTTAAATTCTTGGTCAAATAATGAATCGGAAAAGGGGCGTTTCAAACACCAGTTCCAATACTCAGCGTCCTCCTCCTTCTACGAAAAAGGTACACAAACCATGCTTCAATTTTAACAAGGGTGTGTGTCGTTTTGGTGAGTATTGTAAACTTTTGCATAATGGGGTGCACGGTTCACCTTCTCGTAGTACTAAGACGTCTACTGAGCCTCATAATGATGATATGAAAAACTTAAAAAATCTTATGGATAAGCTAGGTTTTAATGCTAATGTTTGAATTGTGGCACATCTAATGTGCAACATTCTAATGATAATAATGTACCCGTGGCTTTTCATACAACTTCTACCGTTCCTTAGTTTAGCAGCCCCGGTGTTACTAGTAATTCTCATCCTGCCCAACCCATTTATTACCAACCGGCCTAACCGGTAATACTATCCTCGGGCCCATCAAACCTATGTCTCGGCCCAGCAAGCTTTTCAACTACCGGCCCAACAAGTTTTTCAACCGACCCTTGTATTTTTTAGCCTGGTACAACCTGACAACCAATTCAACCGGGCCAGACCGTTCAATTAAGTCAGCCTAGTCAACGGGGTAGGTCACTAGGTCTGGCGGATCATGTTTCTACTTTGGGTCAGCCAGTGTTCATGGGTGGTTCGGGTTCACTTACAGGTCAAGAGACGATAATACCAAGTGCTTTTAATGCTGTCATCCTCCAGGATCTCGCTCCGGGTAACTGGAACATGGATACAGGTGCGAGTTCTCACCTTAATGATTTTGTTTCAAATCTTAGTGATGTTTCTAATATGTGCATTTATTCATCTTTTTCAGTTGGTGACGGTTATTCTATACCCGTCAACAACTTTAGCCATAGTATTTTGCTTAGTTCTCATCAACCCCTTCATTTGCATAACGTTCTTATTATTCTCAATATTGTCAAAAACTTAATTTATGTTCGTCAGTTTGTTCGTGATAATTGTTGTACAGTTTGACGATTTTGATTTTTCTGTTAAGGACTTCCTTACTCGTCGGGTGATGAAGTGTTACGTCGTGTCACGAATCCCCTCACCATTCCTTATGCTTTCCTCATAGTCGTTATACGTTTGGCACCAAGCATCTTGGATATCCTAGAAATGAAGTGTTACGTCGTGTTCATTCCAGTAATTCCATTTCGTGTAATAAAGAGAAGCTTCCCGTTCTTTGTCATGCTTGGCAAACACGTGAAGCTTCTATTTGTTAGTTATACTACTTTGGTTCATTCTTGTTTCGACATTGTACACTCGGACTTGTGGACTTCCCCAATTCCGAGTCTTTCTCGTTTTAAGTATTAGGTTTTATTTTTGGATCATTATTCTTAGTATGTTTGGGTTTATCCGTTAGTTAATAAATCTGATGTTTTGTCCAAATTTGTATTGTTCTGTTAATTTGTTCGCACTCAATTTAAGTGTGAAATCAAGTCTTTCAATGTGATCATGGTGGTGAATTTGACAATCATGCCTTTCATAAACTGTTTGCTGATAATGGTATTCAATTCCGTTTTTTTCTGTCCACGCTGCTTCAAACACATGGAAAATCTTAAGGTGATCCGAACATTAAACAACCTTATTCGCACATTGTTATTTCAAGCTCACCCCCCACTTATTGAATATTTTACCCTCACGTGCCATTGATAATGATATACCCTTTACCCGTCTTTTTGGCATCACATCCGACTATAGTATTTTACGTACCTTTGGGTGTCTTTATTACCCTCACCTTGATGGCTCTCACAAATGTTAGAAATTTAGTGCAATTGTGAGAATCGGGTCATACTTGAAAATGGGTTTGGACGTACGGAGTATACACCCATCAAGTCAGTGATTTTCTCTTACTCTTTTAGTGGTTAGATTAAATGGGTGGTTACAAACATTGAAGTGACAGGTTTGACTACATTAAATGATTGTAACAACTTTTACCTATTTAAGTGACACATTTGACTGCATTAAATAACCACATTTAATTTGGTCATGTAACCACTAATTCTTAAATTACGAAGGATAATTATGGAATAGATTATTGGCTCATTATTCTTCATTATTCCATTGAATAGTTTGAGATATTTTTCTCCTATAAATAGGGATCACAATTGCATGAAAAAATATATACAGAAAACCTAAACACATAAAAACGCAGTGTTCCGATTCCTGTTATAAACCCCAATACTACTCCAACTCGAATATCACCAACAAACAACTTATAAAAACACCTACAAACAACAAACATAACCTCGATCACATCCTAACACATACACACTTAATTAACCATGGCTCCGGTAGCAAAGAACGATTCCAATACGATCACTTCTGGTCTAGTCAAGGCGAAAACCTTGCCTAGACGTGCATATGTTACGTTCTTGGCTGGAGACGGCGACTACTGGAAAGGTGTCGTCGCTCTAGCCAAGGGACTGCGTAAGGTCAAGTCGGTCTACCCTCTTGTGGTAGCAATACTTCCCGATGTTCCAATGGACCATCGTAAGAAATTGTTGTCACAAGGATGCATTATTCGAGAGATCGAACCTTTGTACCCACCCGAAAACCAGACTCAGTTTGCTATGGCGTATTATGTCATTAATTACTCCAAGCTACGTATATGGGAGGTAATTTATATGTCCTTATTTTTCATCATGTTTTAGTTTCGTTAGGATGACATGTTAATCTTATTCGAGTTTTTGTATTCCGTTTTTTTCGTCTGAACGAGTTCAAGTGTACAATAAAAGATAAGCCAAAATTTTGAGTTTATTATATGCTTGATTTCGAGCTAGGGTTTTTTAGTTCAATTACTAATTTTTAAACCTAACTTTTGCAGTTTGTGGAGTATAGCAAGATGATATATTTAGATGGGGACATACAAGTGTTTGACAACATTGACCATCTCTTCGACATGCCAGACGGCTATTTCTACGCGGTCATGGACTGTTTTTGTGAGCGAAATTGGAGAAACAGTCCACAATACCAAATCGGGTACTGTCAACAGTCACCTGAAAAAGTTCAATGGCCAGAAGAGAAACTTGGACCAAAACCCGCGCTCTACTTCAACGCGGGTATGTTTGTTTACGAGCCAAGTCTCTCAACCTACCACGAGCTCCTTGAGTCGGTAAAGACAACTCCACCAACACTATTCGCGGAACAAGATTTCTTGAACATGTTTTTCAGAGACATTTACAAGCCTATCCCTACGGAATACAACTTGATCTTGGCGATGCTTTGGCGTCACCCCGAGAACTTTGATCTTGAAAAGGTCAAAGTGGTGCATTATTGTGCCGATGGGTCTAAGCCATGGAGGTACACTGGGAAAGAAGTGAATATGGACCGGGAAGATATTAAGATGTTGGTGAAAAAGTGGTGGGACATTTACAACGACGAATCCTTGGATTACTGGAGGATCCGTGGTGACTCGATGCCAATCATGATGTTGGATAAACCGGCGCACGTGGTTTCTAAGAAGGGTAGTCGCTATGTGACTGCCCCATCAGCGGCATAACCTACGGTTAATGATGGATCAAATACTAAATATCATCGGTTATGTATATGCTAAGTTTTTTTTCTTTCTCTAATATACGCTTCTCAAACTCGTGTGTTTATGGAGTTTTGAGAGAGCTAGTCATTAGAAGCAATATATATTTTCATTTTTTCTCAAGTAATTTTCGGTTTCTTAGTGTGGGATTGTAACTTTGAATGTTAGGGTTTCCAACAAAATTTAGATGGGAAATTCATATTTATATATCTTCATGTTCTTAATTTCTAATTATATATTAGAGATTAGCATATAATCTTCTCAAACTTCTAACTAGGTTTTGCAACTAACCATAATATGCATCTAATTAATCTTCATTATTCCTCAAAAATACTTAACACGTACAACACCAGCCACAAATTGCAACTAATCTTCGAAAGCTTGATGATGGAAATTATTCTTAGTCCCAATTATTCCCGAAACACCAGTCCACCTACATACGAAGCAAACAATAATATCGTGAAATAATTTACTTACATGACGATTTGTCCTAACATACATTGCTTAATTAGGGTGTAAGATCATTGTATCTGTAGGTAGCAAGAAAAGGGTGTCATTTTCCATGTTCTAGCTGTTACAATTACATAACATTCATATATAAATTGGCCGATTGTATCCCCTGAAGATGCACTACCGTCAAGTTTGTTGTTACCGGTTTCTCTTTAGTTTGGTTATATTTTGTTTACAACTAAGTGCATAGGATTCTTGCTATAATGAGCAATGCCGAATTGAACACAAATTACTAGATTTGAATGTTACCTACTTTGATTAATGAAGTGAGAAATAAGTGATTCATCCTAGAAAACATGTATACTCATTACAATAAGTAGAACGGGCGAGGGCGACGAAGGTTTTAGCGAGGACAATATGTCATCGCCAAAAGTCACTAAACGACAAAAAAACTCGGTTTCGGACTTTGACTTTGTCGAAAGCTGATAAAATTTGACCAAAAGCATTAGTGATGACATGTCCACCAAATTGCAAAATTGTCCTAGCTAGAAGGCTCGAATATTGCAAAATTTCAAAATTAATCACTATTTCAAAATGAAAGGGTACGTAATGGTGTGGGTAGCTAACTTTACCTACTTCTTGTCTCTCATTTGGTAGTTTGATTTTGAGGACCATTCACGATGTGTTTCCTTAATTTGATCATCTTCTGTGATAGGACAAGTATTTTACCAAGTTATACCAACAATATAGACAAGGATGGAGTAGGGTTCTCGTGGGTGCCCGGGACACCTATGGATTTTTTTGATATATTGTTAAATTTTGAAAAAAAAAATCGATTTTTCCTAAATGTATCTTAAATACACCCGGTCAATAGAAATGTGTTTCTAGTCTTCGTTTTAATTCCTTTTTTAACTATGTTATATTACTGTTAAAAAAATCTGTACACCGTATCATATTTGGTCATAACTCCGTCCCTGAATATAGACACGATAATGTCAATAACACGAGTAAGGTTTTGAATGGAAAACGAAGAGTTAAGGACTTATATGATGCGACGTGTGTATACTAATTTTGGGTGATTCTATTGGGTCAAACCGGGTCAAACTGGCCCACAGATAATCACAACCGGAATAATAGGACCCGCAGGAGAAACATAACCGCCATTTGGCAGTTACAAACCACCACTTCAAGCGTGTGCTGACTCAAAAAGAGAAGAGAAGATTAGAGATTAGTTTATCTTAAACTTTTATTGAATAATTATAATAAAAAGTACAAGAGTATTTATAATAGCTTAATGGAGCCATGGTCCATATTATGACTTTTCCTAACAAATAGTTAAAGCATTGAATGCGAAGACATTCACAATGACTTTCTAACACAAGGAAACTTCATAAATGACTTTCCTAAACAAGGAGACAACAATAAATGTCTTTCTTAATACAAGTAAATTCTAAACATAATAAGCTATGGCTAATTCCTAAAACCTTGGGTGGTTGTATCATTACCCACTCTTTCACAACCACCTTGTCCTCACGGTGATGTCTTGGAAATTCTCTTGATTCCGAGATCCCATAGTCGTCTTTGAATTTTAGCATTCGTTACTATTTGTTGTTGTTGTTGCCATCTCAACATTCCTTTCATCATAAGCACATACAAATCCACCTTCCTGCGCAAACCCTGTATTTCGCTTGCTACATGGGCACACATGTTCTCACACAAAAGAGTTTCACCTCTACCAATGTAAACCTTCAACACCTTCGTAAAGTGAGTAGGTAAACCTAATTTTTCGACGACGTCGGGTCGAATAAAATTATGCGTCTGCCATTGTCGATGAGCACATGAACATCCCCCTTGCCGATCTTTCCCCAAAGTTGAAGAGAACGTGGACTCCCGTGACCAATAAGTGAATTAAGAATTGAGATGTTACCGCTTTCGACTCCATCATCACCCCCGTCCGTAGCCGCGTCACCCAAGTCATCATCCTCGCCAATCTCAAGCGCTTCTCCACCACCCACAACCTCTTCAACACCAATATACTCATTAGCATTTAAGGACCCTTTAGCCTTAGGTAAAGCAAATTCACCCTGTAATGGTAGAATGAGATCTATTTTCTTTTCAACGATGTGCTCTTTATCTTCCTTTGCAATTATCTCAAAACGAGCCTCGGTGATACGAGCTTTGAAGAAATCTTCTCCCAAAGTTGAAGGATTGGACCTCAAAAATTCCCAAATGTCTAGGTTCGCGAAGCGTGATTCCGCCGAACAGGCCAATGAAAAAGCTTCGTCTAAGTTTTGGGGTTTGACCTTAAGAGTAAACATTGTAGATCTAGTTTAAGTCCGGAGATATAAAACGACTTAAGTAAATATTCAAGGATCGTTACTCGTTTTATAAGCATCTCAAACTCCCGTTGATAATCTTCCACCGTACCCATTTGCAAAAGCTTAGATAGTGTGTATTCCGCGTCTTGATCGTTGCCGTCCGATGCCATGAACAATTACTCGAAGAACAATATTTTTTTTCCCGATGAACAGTAACCGTCAATAGTAACTCCGATGAACAGTACTCGGTGAATAGTAACTCCGATGAAAAGTAATTTTTTTTGGTAACCTAAATTGGAAGCCCTCTCAACGAAAGCTCTCAATGAAAGCACCAATTGATACGACCCTGTTAGTGGTTGTATCGGGATAGGGCACCACTTCAAGCGTGTGCTGGCTCCGTCAGAAAAGAGAAGATTAGAGATTTGTTTATCTTAAACTTTGATTGATTGAATAATTATAATGAAAAGTACAAGAGTATTTATAATATCTTAATGGGTCATAAGCCTATTATGACTATTATGACTTTCCTAAACAAATAGTCAAATGCATTGAATGCGAAGACATTCATAAAAAATGACTTTCTTAACACAAGGAGACAACATAAATGACTTTCGTAACACAAGGAGACAACATAAATGACTTTCTTAATACAGACATTCCTAAACATAATAAATATGATAATATTCTAACCATGGGTGTATTAATAAATATTTTTATTTATGTTATATAATACTTGATAAAAATTATATCAATGAAAATACATTTAAAACTCAATCTATTCATATATTTTGCATCAAATATTATATAATAAAAAAATATTTATGGTCAAAGATGGAAAATAAAGACTTTAAAATGTCAAAATGAGACTAATAAATTGGGACGGAGGGAGTATATGATTACAAATCTACACTAGCAATAAAAGTAACGTACAAAGTCTTTTCCCTTAAAAACCATAATACAACTAAAGATATAAAATTACGTAATACTTAGTTTTTTTATTTTCTTTTAACACCATCTAGTATTTCATATGTTAAACTGCAATGTAACCACAACGAACTTAATCTAATTTTAGACAAATATGCAAAAGATTCACAGAGGTGTCTTTTTAATGTTGATCCGACCACATATATGATGATTTATCCGAGTTTTTATAAACTAAAAGAGGAGTGCTACACTCACATAAAATTTACAAACAAAATCCCACATAATGACATGGCATATGATGACTAGGATCCAACTAATTCTCTTTCTTTCTTTTTTTATTTTCTTTCTTTTTAATTATCTAACTAATTATCTCTTTCTTTTATTACTTTTTCTCTTAAATATAAACATAGAGCTATTACAGATCCATTTTTCAAATGCCGACGGGATGAACGCGGTACCTTTTTGGTACAGTATCGGCATCGTTTTTGAGGTACCGGATTTTCCTGACTTATATTCAAAGTACCGTTCTCAGAACCGTTCTTAAACCGGTACGAGTATTGGTTCCGATACAACGGTATTAAAACGGGTAAAGCACCGTATAACTTTTAAAATAATATGTTTTTATAACTCACATCAACCATTTCAACGATGCAAGTAATAAATGTTTTGTAGCTTTTGTAGATTTAGGATGCAAATGATAAAAGTTATATACATACAGGGATCAAAGATTATCACTTACTAGTAGTCACCGGTAGAAAAGACCAAGTATATCAATTCCTAATGCCTATTCCGCCACTAGTAGAAAAGACCAACATTAGGCACTCCAACTACACATATTTCATTCTCCTTACATAGTAAACATAATGACAGCAACATGATGGGAGTGGACTGCTGAAACGCAGATTCTTAGTTAAAAGGGTGTTTGGCGAACTTTAATACCACATCAATATAACACAAACAAAACCATCTTATAGTCATAGATCAGATATACTAGTCAACATTAAAAAATATTCCAGTTTTGACCCGTTAACCCACTGTGACAGCAACAACCAATTGACTAGTACACAAAACACCAATCTTCCATCAAGAACAAATTGACTAGTACCCAAAACACTAAGGACGAATTGACTAGTACCCAGATTCTGTTAAACTTAAAAAAACCAGTTTGACCCAGGATCAAGTGTCATAGTTGGATGGCTAAATGTTGTATTTGGGGAGTTAAACGCTGCATTCAAAGAGTTGAGATGTGATGATTGTTGCATTTGGACGGCTAAGTGTTGTAGTTGCGGATGTTGCATAACATAACTTGGAATGAATCCACCGTATTGTAGCGGAAAACTAGCATACCCGCTGTGATTTATATCACTTGGAACAAAGTAGTGTCTTTTATTTCCCTGCAACCAAAACAACGGACCATATTAGTCATTTTTATTTCCCTGCAACCAAAACATGTCGATTTTAAAATTACCACTTTCTCCTTCTTAGAACGTTTCTTCGTTGTTTCATTATCCTCGGCTTCACGACCAATATAATCAGAATCTTGCAATTTCTACAGTAAAAATGAGCATAAAATGAAAAGGTCAGAGATATTCATTAACTTTTTGACTGGAATGAATTATTCAATGGGAATACCTTCTTCTTTTTTTGGTTTTTGGTAATGATTTTCTCAGATGTTAAATTGATTCTACCCGCGGGACGACCTTTTCCAGTCACTCTTACAGGATCATTCATTTGATCTTTATCCTTGGTAGAAGCACTCATATGTGGTGTACACATGGTGCAACTACTGCTAGTTTTTCCAGCCAAAACTTCACTCTTTAGTTCATTGACTCGATCAAGAACAAGACTACATTTTTCGTCTATCTCGGATGCCAAGTCCGTAACTTCAGAGAAAGCATTACACATTTTATCATAACGACGTCCAACATCTGAGACAACCCAATTACTATAACTTACTTTAACTTTAGTATGTCTTCTCTTAACATCTTTTCTCCATCTTCGTAAAATATATTTATTTGGAACTAAATATATATTTTCATTGATGAGTACTGTAGAATACTAGTAATCTAATGAATCAACCAAGAACAATAAGTGAGATGTGGGTTGGATTGTTAGAGAGAAACTTGGATGGAATGGATGAATGTATTATGGAATGTGTGAAAACAAATGGAACAACCAACCCTCTCCAAGACTAGGAGAGGGTGTATATATTCTAAATACTCATTTTCTGATTTTAAGGAACCAACGCCACAATACATTTTTCCTGTCAACTCTTCCCTGAACTCTTTAAACTTAGCATTGGTTAAAACACCCTTCATTTGTTCTTCCATGGCATAACGGGTGATTGGTGGGTACCACGAATTGTAAGAATTAAAATCTTCTATGTTCTCCTTCTCGGCCCTATCCCTTAACGCATTTTCGTATTGTTCCACAAATTGCTTCAAGCTAGTTTTCTTATTTAAATATTTATCGAAAAATGAATTAATGCTCTCACTACGTTGTGTAGTAGACATCCCAGCCCAGAAAATATCTTTTTACATTTAGTTTCTTTTTCCATGTCAACATAACAATTCCTACCATGTATGCACAACAATTACCAAATTAATGTATCAAAGGACATGTTAAAAAAACTCGTTCGAGAGATTTTTAGCTATAATCAGATAAACTACAAAAACTTTCATAACTATAATAAGAAATCGAAATAAGTGGTTATAGCAGTAAAAGACTTACTTAGTTCCTTCGTCATCAGATTTCACACTATGAGTTTCGGGTGTTTTTGGTGTTTCTAGAGACAAAATCATACATCTATCATCATCATGGTAAAGGAGAAAGCAAATCCTATTATGATACTAGAAGAAGATAACGATTGAAGAAGATTGCTTACATCTAAGATGGAGAATATGAATTGTTCTGCATGTTTTGATGAGAAGTTTGAAAGGGTGAGGAGGTTTTTATGAAAAAAATACGGAATGATTTTTTTATAACTTGAGATACTGAATACAGTAATTAACTATGAATATTATTCTTTTATCCAGCTCATCACTCCAAGTCAGCATCCATGTCATTATGTGGTTTTTGTTCGGTAAACAATAAGTGGTTATAGCATTTCCCAAACTAAAAATATAAATGATGACTTTTTAGATTGATTAATCAATAAAACTTATAGATTTGGTATATCTGATTTTGCACTATCAAGAATTTACGATCCAACAGATTCAATATTAGTCAAACACACGGCAATCCATCTGCTTAGATAATATTTTCATTATTTTGTTCTTAATTACGTGACATTTTTTAATAAATTAAACTTGCAATATAAAAATTAAAATTCAAAATAAGGTTTTAGCTGTCTAAGATGATTTTAGAGTATTACAGTACATTTTTTTTTTCATTTCTTAATAGATTAGTTCAGAGACGCATTCTATTAACAGTCTAATTTTGCCTTTTACCTTTGCGAGGCATTGCTCCGTCAACACCTAAAACTTTAGTAAGCAAATTCGATTGGTTAACACATTCGATTACTAGAAGAGTAATACAACAAACACCTAAAACTTATGTTGAGTATTTAAAGTAAATTATCAAATGAGTGTGTGGTTGGCAAAGCTGAGTTAGATCACTAGAAGAGTCTACAAAAACATCAAGATGTGTAAACATTAACATCAATATAAGAATATTTATTTTATACTAATTTTATAACTTTTGACCGGTCTATTTTGATGTTTTGAGCTACATGAAAAGTCACTTATCTTAGTTTTATGTGGAAGCATGAACGATTTCAATTCCACTTTGAAATTCTTTTTAACCAAAATCAAACATGAAATCATCAAATCATATAAAACATGTAAATAATACTTTTAAAATAGATTTTATGATCATCTTTTATCAAATAAACTAGGACAACTTTCGGCAAAAGACTATCTATATATATATACACTACATTATAATGCATTTAGAACATTTATTTTTAGAAATATTTTAAAATTTAGACTGTCAAACTGGTTTGTTATGAAAATATTATCTTTTAATCTATATTATTAAAATAAGAATGTGCAATCTTTATTATGCATTTCATTTTATTTTAGGTAACCACATCTTAAATCGCCCTATTAGTTTAATAGGGTGTATTTATAAGGTCGTCACTAAGATTTTGGCAAGCCGTTTGGCTATGGTTATAGCAGGCCTTGTGTCTAACACTCAATCCGCGTTTGTTGCTGGAAGACAGATCTTGGATGGTCCTTTCATTCTTAACGAAGTGCTTGATTGGTGTAAAAGGAAGAAAAAGAAAGCGTTGTTTTTTAAAGTTGATTTTGCTAAGGCTTATGACTCGGTTCGTTGGGACTTCTTGCTTGACGTCCTTGAGGCTTTTGGATTCGGTTCGACTTGGTGTACTTGGATTAGAGGTATTTCTGATTTTGCTAAGGCTTCGTTACTAGTTAATGGAAGTCCGTCTGACGAGTTTCATATTCATCGGGGTCTTAAACAAGGTGATCCGCTATCGCCTTTTCTTTTTATTCTTGTTATGGAAGCTTTGCATTTATCCGTTTGTAAAGCAGTTGATGAAGATGTGTTTAAAGGCATTCAGTTACAGGGATCTTTGGCTTTATCTCATTTATTTTATGCGGATGACGCCTTTTTTATGGGTGAATGGTCTGATAATAATTTGAGAGGTATTATCAATATTCTTAAATGTTTCCATCTCGCGTCGGGATTACAGATTAATATTCATAAGAGCCAAATTTTGGGTGTGGGGGTCTCGCGGTCTAGAGTTGAGGATATGGCTTCTTCTTTAGGTTGCACTATTATGGAAAACAAGTTCCGTTATCTTGGGGTTATGGTGGGGGCTGGGATGACTCGTCATAAGGCTTGGGATGATGTAATTTTAAAGCTTCAATCGCGTTTGTCTAAATGGAAAGCGAAAACCCTCTCGATTGGTGGTAGGCTTACTTTGTTAAAATCAGTTCTCGGTGCATCTCCCCTTTATAACATGTCCATTTTTAAGGTTCCTAAAGGCGTGCTTAAGGTTATGGAGTCAATTCGTAGTAACTTCTTTAAAGGTGCCAGCATGTTGGAGAAAAAAATTTCCTGGATTGCTTGGGATAAGGTGTTAGCTTCGAAGAAGAAAGGGGGTCTTGGGGTTTCGAGTTATTTCGCTCTTAATCGAGCGCTCCTCTTAAAGTGGGTTTGGCGTTTCGTTTCGCAAGATGATTCTTTGTGGTTTCGTGTTATCCAAGCGGTTCATGGGGATAAGATTGATTCTCATTCAGTTCGTAAGGTTTCCATATGGAGTTCGATTTTGAAGGAAGTTCAAGTGCTTAAGTCATCTGGATTTGATTTCTTGTCGTATTGCTCTAAACGTATCGGGGATGGTCAATCTACTAGTTTTTGGAAAGAGACTTGGATGGGGGATATTCCCTTGTGTGAGTTGTGTCCGCGTTTGTTTGCCCTTGATTCTGCTCCCAATATTTGTGTGGCGGCTAAGATGGCTGGCCCCCTGGATACGTCTTTTCGGAGATCAGTTAGAGGAGGGGTCGAACAGCAAGAATTCTCAGATTTAAGTTCGTTTTTGAATTCAGTGGTTCTTTCAACGTCTAATGATCGTTGGTATTTCTCCCTTTCTAGCAGTGGTGAATTTAGTGTGAAAGATACTCGTCTTGCTATTGATGATTTGGTGCTTCCCTCTCATTCTGAGCCGACTAGGTGGGTTAAGTTAATTCCTATTAAGATTAATGTTTTTATGTGGCGAGCTCGTCGGGGGTGTTTGCCTACTAGATACAATCTGGTCCAAAAAGGTGTTATTTTGGAGTCCACTTCTTGCCCGGTTTGTTTTTCGGATGAAGAGGATGTCCATCATTTGTTATTTCGATGTTCTCTATCTCAGGAGGTTTTGCATCGTGTTTGCCGTTGGTGGGAGATCGATTTCCAGCTTTGGCGTTCGTTCTCAGAATGGGACGAGTGGTTCTCTTCTATTCGTCTTCCGGGTTCAGTTAAAGGTTTTTTGGAAGGAGTCTTCTATGTTGCTTGGTGGTTTATTTGGGGATTTCGGAATCGTTCTACTTTTGTTGTTAATAAGCCGTCTAGATCGATCCTTTTTGAGAATATTGTCTCTTCCTTCTTTCTTTGGTGTAATAGTAGGTGTAGTAGGAAGTTCTCTAGGGATGATTGGCTTAAAAACCCGCATTTAATATCTTTGTAATTTCTTTTCTAGCTCCTTGCTAGTTTATAAAATTTTGCCGTTCAAAAAAAAACATCTTAAAGTTACATGTGTCATTTCTTAATTAAAAATCATCTTTATTTTTTAATTAAAATATATTTTTATTTATTTATTTTTTTATGATCTAATATCATCATATTTTCTAGAATTTTGTACTTTTTAATTCAACATTCATTTTGATACATTTTATGAGTTTTTAGTTTTCGTTATTTTTAATGCTTTCTAAACAACTACTTTATGCAGGTACCATGCTAGTATAAATAAAGTAGAATTTAGAGGTTTCGTTTTGTTCGATTGCGCCTTAACATGACTTGTCCTTAGAATAAACCGAATTAACAATTCTAGTTAAATTAGGTATAAACATTTTACACAAGTCATTCACATTTAGTAAAAAAATTATCTGAAACTCGTGTAAAAGATAGAATCAGAAGTCATTCTTTGTAAAAACCCTTTTACACAAACATAGTGATGAGATGTGTGCATAGATGAGAATATGTGAAAGATGTATAAAAGAGAGATGAGAGTTTTCTTACAAGGATGAAGAGAAAAGATATACAACAACTCGAAAACGATCTTGTATCAACCCGAATAAGACCACAAAAGAATCACTAGCATCAAAAGATATACAATAACCTCTGTGAATCCTTTGCATATTTGTCTGAAATTAGATTAAGTTCGTTGTGGTTACATTGCAGTTTAACATATGAAATACTAGATGGCGTTAAAAGAAAATAAAAAAAACTACGTATTACGTAATTTTATATCTTTAGTTGTATTATGGTTTTTAAGGAAAAAGACTTTGTACGTTACTTTTATTGCTAGTGTAGATTTGTAATCCTATATATGATAAGTGAAGCTTATTTTGTCCCATTAGTCAACTCATTCTTGCATGCTAACAAGACAATTCAATGTGTCTCACTTCATCGTGTCTATATTCAGGGACGAAGTTATGATCAAATATGACGGGGTGTACAGATTTTTTTAACAGTTTTATAACATAGTAGAAACACATTTCTATTGACCGGGTGCATTAATTTAAGATGCATTTAGGAAAAATCGATTTTTTTATTCAAAATTTAACAATATATCAAAAAAATTCATAGGTGTCCCGGACACCCACGAAACCCCGTGACTCCGTCCTTGTCTTTATTGTTAGTATAACTTGGTAAAATGCTTGTCCTATCACAGAAGATGATCAAATTAAGGAAACACGTCGTGTATGGTCCCCAAAATCAAACTACCAAATGAGAGACAAGAAGTAGGTGAAGTTAGCTACCCACACCATTACGTACCCTTTCATTTTGAAATAGTGAAATCACTTAACCAAAACCGAGTTGATTAATTTTGTTTGACTTGATTAAGTCCTATGATCATCTAAAAACTATATATAACAAAATCGAAACGTTTTGTTTTTTGGAAATGGCAAATTTAATACTAAATACAAATATAAAACTCGAAACGCTTTTAGTTCAAGGTTTCATCAGTAAGCTAAACCGAAGCTAATTAACTGTTCCCTTGTCTAATATACAGTCTCGAACTTATAAAGTGTCATTCCCATAATTAGTATAGAAGAAGAACATCATACAATGAACCACCATATGCATAACTGGAAAAACTGCGTAGTGACCTCGGCTCCACATATATAACAGAAAAATAGAAGACATACATTCCTAATAGGACAAAAGCTACAAATGAGCAACATACTTTTACTTTTGTGCTAACATGAGTAACCTACTTCTTAAAAGATCACTATGAGTAACATACTTTCGCCATGAGCCCAAACACATAAGCCCATAAAAAAATCAAACTATTAAACATGAGACTGAAAAAATAAACCCGTACAAATAAAAAAAAAAAAAAAAAATTTTAACACAAAAGACATGAGACCCAACACATAAGCCCATAAAAAAAAACAAACTATTAAACATGAGACCGAAAAAATAAACCCGTACAAATAAAAAATAAAAATAAAATTTTAACACAAAAATAAACCCGCAATTCAGAATAAAAAAATACTACGACATGAGGCCTAACACATAAACCATTTAAAAAACAAATTTAAACATAAGACCGAAAATATAAACCCTAACAAATACAAAATAGTACGACTTTTTATATAATAAACTTTATTTATCAAAGATATAACACATATCAACCTATTCCAGTCAGATAAAAAATACCCGCGTAAAGGTCTTTCGCGTATTGCAACGAAACGTGCCCAATAATGCAATCTTTCTGATATACCACGATTTTATAAAAAAATATTGAAGTTAAATATATATAGAAAAAAAAATTCAAAACGTACCCTCGGCTTTTTTAAACTATTTACGTTTTTTTTAAATATAACACATATCTATCGAGTCATTCCGACCAAAAAAATACCTACGGAAAGATCTTCGAATTGTGAACAAAACAAGCCCAATATTGCAAAAAAAATCAAATTATTAAACATGACACCGAAAAATTAAACCCGCGCAAAATTAAAAAATAAAAATTAATGATTATTTATGTTTTTTTATATATAACACATATCTATCGAGTTATTCAGACAAAAAAATACTCACGGAAAGATCTTTGAATTGCGAACAAAACGAGCCCAATATTGCAAAAAAAATCAAGTATTAAACATGAACCGAAAAAAAAAAATACCTAAAACCCGCGCAAAATTAAAAATAAAATAAAAATTAATGGCCCGTAACAATACGCGAAAAATTAACGCCCCGCAGCAACGCGCGGGTAATTTTGCTTGTTAGTATAGACGAAGAACATCATACAATGAACCATAGTTGTTAAGATCCCGATCCTGATCTTAGAATCTTACTATTTTACGATACCGTAAAGCAAAAACGATCCGGATCTTACACAAGATCTTTGCAAGCTTAAGATCTTATAGGATCCCGATCTTGACCATAAGATCTAATACGATCCGACCTTACTTTTCTCGAACCACAAACTAAGAAATACACATTTATGGATTGTGTTTTGTACAATTTAAAAAATAACATGTTAATCTTCTTAAACATTTTATTATCATAATTTGTAACAATATTTCTATCAAATATTGATATAAGTTTATGTTTATGACATATAATAATTTGCAAATTTGTATATTGTTACAAAGACTATTAAGAAAATGATATATAGTAAGAATCGTAGGATCCCGATCCTATCTTCGATCTCTGATCTTGCAAAGACAAAAAATGATCCTGAGATAGGATCCCGATCTGGCAACCTTGCAATGAACCACCATTATGCCTAACTGGAAAAACTGCTAGTGACCTCAAGCTCCACATATATAACAGAAAAATAGAAGACGTACATTCTTAACAATAAGATAATTTGTTGCTTATCGTACGCAGTAACCTCCACATAAGTTGTTGCTTATCTATATCTATATATATATATATATATATATCTATACTATTATATAAAACATTTATAATGTGGGACCCATTAAAAATTAAAATAAGGAGGTGCAATCTTGACTATGCATCCTTATTTTTTGGAATCACATCAAAAAGTGACATGTGTCACATTTTGATTAAAAAATCACCTTTATTTTAAATTGAAATATCTTTTTATCAATTTAATTTATTATAATCTAATTTCCACCATATTTTTAAAAATGTTATCTCTTTAATTCAATATACAGTTTGTTATAATTTTAGAATTTTTTTGTTTTTTACATTTTTAGTGGTTTATTTATGTAATTAGAATATTTTAACCAATTTCAAACCTTCATTAAATATAAACTTGATACGTTAAAACTAATACTTTCGAGAGTGTGTGTCGTCTTTACATGCGAGAATATGACGTTAATATGGTGCTGCGAAAAAGCTACGGGAAACCCCAAACGAACACATACATTAAAGTGTTGTAAGCGGGATCAAAATTGCGTAAAGATTGAGTTATAAATTTTCTATTACCGCCGCTATGAACGGTAACCAACTATACATATTTACTCGTCGCTTTAATTATTTGGAGAAATAGTAACACTCCAATAGCAATATTCCAAGCCTTCTAGCGAGGACCCAAATTTGGTGAGGACATGTTCTCACTAATGCTTTGGTCAAATTTTCTTAGCTTTCGACAAAGTCAAAGTCTGAAACCGAGCTTTTTTGTCGTTTAGTGAGTTTTGGCGAGGACAACACGTTGCCCGTTCTACTTATTGTAACGAGTATACATGTTTTCTAGGATGAATCACTTATTTCTCACTTCATTAATCAAAGTACGTAACATTCAAAACTAGTCATTTGTGTTCAATTTGGCATTGCTCATTATAGCAAGAATCGTACGCACTTAGTTGTAAACAAAATATAACCAAGCTTTGGAAGATTAGTTTCAATTTGTGGCTGGTGTTGTGTTAAGTATTTTTGAGGAATAATGAAGATTAGATGCATATTATGGTTAGTTTCAAAACCTACTTAGGTTCCTACTGCCATGATGATGTAAACAAACACATGTTAGACTTCTTGCGGAAACTTTTCATAAATGATCTAGTAGTTAGAAGCTTGAGAAGATTATATGCTAATCTCTAATGTATAATTAGAAACTAAGAACATGAAGATATAATAAATAACCTTTCTCATTTATATATTTTGGAAACCCTATAGATTATCTTTCAATGACCTGTTCTCTCAAAACTCCATAAACACACGAGTTTGAGAAGCGTATATTAAAGAAAGAAAAAAAAACTTAGCATATACATAACCGATGATATTTATTTGATCCATCTTATGCCGCTGATGGGGCAGTCACATAGCGACTACCCTTCTTAGAAACCACGTGCGCCGGTTTATCCAACATCATGATTGGCATCGAGTCACCACGGATCCTCCAGTAATCCAAGGACTCGTCGTTGTAAATGTCCCACCACTTTTTCACCAACATCTTAATATCTTCCCGGTCCATATTCACTTCTTTCCCAGTGTACCTCCATGGCTTAGACCCATCGGCACAATAATGCACCACTTTGACCTTTTCAAGATCAAAGTTCTCGGGGTGACGCCAAAGCATCGCCAAGATCAAGTTGTATTCGGTAGGGATAGGCTTGTAAATGTCCCTAAAGAACACGTTCAAGAAATCTTGTTCCGCGAATAGTGTTGGTGGAGTTGTCTTTACTGACTCAAGGAGCTCGTGGTAGGTTG
The DNA here is from genome assembly GCA_026074375.1 of Tanacetum coccineum. Taxonomy (NCBI): domain Eukaryota; kingdom Viridiplantae; phylum Streptophyta; class Magnoliopsida; order Asterales; family Asteraceae; genus Tanacetum; species Tanacetum coccineum. The sequence goes on along the minus strand of BQNB010036561.1, from coordinate 17,851 downwards.
AGAGACTTGGCTCGTAAACAAACATGCCCGCGTTGAAGTAGAGCGCGGGTTTTGGTCCAAGTTTCTCTTCTGGCCATTGAACTTTTTCAGGTGACTGTTGACAGTACCCGATTTGGTATTGTGGACTGTCTCTCCAATTTCGCTCACAAAAACAGTCCATGACCGCGTAGAAATAGCCGTCTGGCATGTCGAAGAGATGGTCAATATTGTCAAACACTTGTATGTCCCCATCTAAATATATCATCTTGCTATACTCCACAAACTGCAAAAGTTAGGTTTAAAAATTAGTAATTGAACTAAAAAACCCTAGCTCGAAATCAAGCATATAATAAACTCAAAATTTTGGCTTTATCTTTTATTGTACACTGAATCTCGTTCAGAGACAAAAAAACTGAATAATCAAAAACTCGGAATAAGATTAACATGTCAACCTAAACGAAACTAAAACCTAATGAAAAATAAGGACATATAAATACCTCCCATAATAATCGCTTTGAGTAAATAATGACATTAATTCGCCATACAACTGGAGTCTGGTTTTCGGGTGGGTACAAGGGTTCGATCTCTCGAATAATGCACCCTTGCGACAACAACTTCTTACGATGGTCCATTGGAACATCGGGAAGTATTGCTACCACAAGAGGGTAACCCCCGACTTGGCCTTACGCAGTCCCTTGGCTAGAGCGACGACACCTTTCCAGTAGTCGCCGTCTCCAGCCAAGAACGTCACATACACGCTATAAGGTTTGCGGCCTTGACTAGACCTAATGATCGTATTGGAATTCCGGTTCTTTGCTACCGAAGCCATGGTTAATGAATGTGTATGAGTTAGGATGTGATCGAGTATGTTTGTGTTTTGTAGGTGTTTTTATAAGTTGTTTGTTGGTGATATTTGAGTTGGAGTAGCATTGGGGTTTATATAGGAATCGGATTGGAGGTTAAAGAAAATCATAACAACATACTTAAAAAACTAATAGTAGTAAAAAACTAAATTATCTTTATATCCTTAATTCCTTGGTCGGTGATACAGGTGTTGAAAAAGTTAGTCACATACCACTTACTAATTTCCTAACACGAAGATCAAAGGACACGTGTCCGTGGGATAACTGAAGAAGTAACTACTTTTGTAGAAGGTCTTGCTACATGTTGATGGTCAAGTTAGTCTATTTTTAGCCATTATAATCACATACCGAAAATCCTAAAAGATTCCTAGCATCTTAAAGTAATTACGAAACCGACCGGTTTATAGTCCTAGTTGTTGCCGATAATGAAGCACATAGTGAAGGTTCTTGTTTTTCGTTTTTGACAAGGTTTTTCAAAAATATTTAAGTCGCAAATTGTTTTACCATAATTTTTCAAACACTTGACTAATAACTAATCACAAGTGACAAATATATAGCCTAAAAAACATACTCCAATATATAATAGTGAAGCTTATATTGAAAACTCATTTTAGGTGCAGAATTTTACAGAACTATTCTAGACCAATCATAATTTAATAAATTATTTCTTATTTATTTAATTCAATTTATTATCTAGGGAATATTTTGGATATTTAAATAAACATAGTTTTTTGTCAAATTTGAAACTCCCTATAATAAATGACACGATAATTAATGATATTGATTGTATTGATTGTAACTCCCTAAAATAAATGATACCGTTTATTCTTTCATTTCATTTTAGAACATATTTGTTCTTTTTAATTATGAAACATGAATAGTTTATAATGAGATAAACATGTATGTTTTATTTGTGAAACATTTATATTTTATTTGTGAAGCATGTATGTTTTTTTATTTTGGAACATATTTGTTCTTTTTTGGTATAAATCTCTATATTTTTTATAAATCTTCTTAAAATAAATGACATGATTTATTTTGTATTGATTATATATCTAGATTTAAATTACACTCTTGAAACTCCCTAAAATAAATTATACGATTTATTTTAAAACTCCCTAAAATAAATTATATTGATTGTTTTATTCTTTGGTAATAAATGATATTGATTGTTTCATTTTGAAACTTTCAAAAATAAATGATATTGATTGTTTCATTATTTGGGGAATAGTTACATTACATTTTTTTAATTATGTTTAATACCGATTATACCCTTATCTATACATTTTCAGCCAAATTTTAATTTCAATTATTTACATAAATGCCATCATGCATTAATGACCATTGATTAAATGATCTAATGGTCTAGATTGCTTTAAAATAGTTCTGTAAAGTTCTGCACATAAAATGAGTTCTCAATATAACGCGCCCCTATATATATATATATATATATATATATATATATATATACACACTAAAAAATGTTTAAAAAATTAAATGAAGCAATCCTAAGCATTTATTTTTCCATCAAAACAGGAAAAGTCAATTTCAACCACTTTTATAAAAATAAAATATTTTGTAATGGTAAATCGTTAAGCGATAAAAAATACATCATTACGACGATAATTTTTTTATTTTTCAGTAGATGTGCACATCATTATACGTTCGACGTATTTTTTTTTAGTGTTGAAAGTTTACGACAAGAAAAATCACATGTGATTTATGCTTTAAAAATCACGTGTGATTTCACATATAACATGCGATTTTCGATATAACACGTGATTTTTAAAATAACAGATTAACTCTGATTTCATATATCACATGTGATTTCTCATAACATAAGTTTTGATGCTTAAAAAATTCGAGAAAAAAGTTCGTCGAAAGTATATAAAAGTGCTCCTTTATAGAAAGATGATTTAATTTTGTCGCGATGGTATGATTCCCTTATTATTGACAAAAGTTTGTGAATGTTAAAATTTTTAAAACAATATATAAAGCGATATTTTTTTTTTATGAAAATTAAATAACTATGATTAATCATCGTGTTTCTGTTTACCATCATTGATGACACTGGCGGTACATTTTTTTTTATCTAATAAACTAGCAGGGACTCTGCGCGTGCATGCGCGGTACCCTGCAATCATGATTTCTTACGAATAATTTTTTCGATCATCATTTTCTGTTACAATAGCTTTACATATAGCTAGATTTTTATGCTGGATAACTTTATGTATGAGACTATGAGAAACATATTTCATATAAAAATAGCAGATACTAAAGCGTTGCTAGTACGAAAGCGGTTGTCGTGGCGATAAATGATAAGCTGATGTGTGTCGTTTTGTATTATGCATACGAAAATCATGTTTTGAAGTATGTTTGTGTAGGTCCAACCCTAGATAGATCTTCAAGCCTGTTGAGGTTGTAGAGTACTTATGTAATCACAAGCAACTCTAAGAGAGGACTCTAGAACCAATTAAACTATTGTTTACAACGAATCAAACAACAAAGTAAAGAAGAATTACTCAAACAATGATCCTCTATGGATCTTTTCTATTAATAATAAAAGTGTTTTTCCAATCGATGGTTTCATCTATCACCTTAGGTTTCTTAAATACACATGAAACCCTAACAACCTGTTACCTAAGACTCGCTAAAGAGATAAGTATTATCACTTCCTAGGATATCTCATGCATATCCTTATCACTAACTAACTATACTATCAACTCGGAGTAAACATAATACTACCAGGACTGTTGGGAATTATTGAAAACGACTAAGTGTCATTTCTGCTGTTAGAGATATTCGTTTCTGCTGGAAGACTTAGAAGTCGTTCCTGCTGATTATGTTCCTGCTGGTCATATTCTCATTTCATGCAGAGACAGATAAAAAGTATCTGCTGATCATTAATTATAGACGTGATTATTGTAATTATAGTTAATCTTCTAGAGTTTAATCACAATAAAATAAGGAATGAATATATTAGGAAGAGATTTATGTAAAATCTCTTACCGCGGTTTTTAGGAATCTGTTTAGACAATTTAGGGTTTCTTCTCTATAAAAGAAACCTTATAGCATTAGGGTTTGGAACCAGATTAACGACTCACAAAACAATTATATTATCAATAGAGATATCCATAGAGTATCATTGATTTATATATGTTTCTTCTTTATACACATTTATAGTTTTCCAGCCTAAACAATTGTTAGAGTCTCGTCACGAATGCTTGTTATACATACAGTCCTAACAACCACACAAGGCTAGAAGATCAAACTAGTTTCAGATCCTAACAACAAGGGTGGGGGGTGGTATCAGAGCCAGGAATAGCCTCTGATAAAGAAGAATCACTTGTTTACCACAACAAAACTTTGTTTCTCTAACCGATTCAAGCTATGTCATATCAACTATGCCTACTATACCTCATACCCTAAGGACTCTCTTCTAACTCAGTCACCATCACTTTATCCCTATCCCTAATTCCATAGCTTCACCTATTATTCAACTCAAGATGATACCATCAGTAATCTTTCATACCATGAACCCTACACAACCAATGCCTTACATTTACTCAAACGCTTTTTCACAACCAGCTTCTCACCACCCAAATCATTCTATCCTCTCACAACCTGTTTTTCACTTTCAACAGACTCAACTACTCAGAACAACCAGACTGGTCAATAGTACCCTAAACCATGTCAGTCACAGTCAGTTTCAACAGTTCCAAAACAGCCCACTATCTCTGCCAACAATGCAAAAATTTCCTTACTAGAGAAGAAAAATATGAGATATTGGCATGAAGATGGAAACTGATACTAAATGCTGATCATAATCTTTGGAGGATTGTTCAGCAAGGAAACCCAGTCCAAAGAGGTCGGGAAAAGATGCGAAACGGAAATACAATCGGTCATCCTCCTTGTCTCTCTTAGATGAGCATGTTGCTGTACAAAGGGAGAAAAGGTGAGCACCTTGATGCTTCAAAAGACTCTACCTGAAGATCATATGCCCGTATTTAGCAAGCATTCAGAAATGATGCAAGGGATATTATGGATGGGCAGTTTAAGGCAAGGGTTTAGGGTGGGAATGAAGAATCAAAGAAAGATGAGGAGACCATGCTCAAGCCAGCAGTTTACAGAATTCTCTGTTACAAAGAAGAAGGCTACACAAGGTTATGACAGGTTTCAGAAGATTCTAGCCAGTTTGAATCAAGGCAGGCAAGCAGACAATGAATGACATCAACCCTAACATTTCTAAGAGCATCTATCTCCTTCTTCGTGGGTCACAAGTTGCCTTGGCATTAAAAACAATGAGGTAACCTTGAATCAATGAGCTTTGATGACCTTGTATAACAAACTAAGGTCCTTGAACTTGATGACAGAATTGGTCATAGTTATTGGTGGTGAAGCTGCGCAGCTCCCACTCATTCTTGCTTTCATCATTCTGGAGCTGCCAGCTCTGGCTCAAAGATTACTTAATTCCTGATTCAGCAGAAGTTATTGTTCCATCAGTTTTACCAGAACATCTGGTCGTTTTGACAACATAATAGAATATGGTTTTGCATACTTTTTGTTGCTGAGAATGAACCAGATCAAGATATGATCTTTGAAAGACTTTGTACCAGGTTTGATCAGATGGAGATGGAAGAATGGATTTAAAGTGCAAAAGGCTATGCTTCTTCCTTTAGGATTACCAAATTGAGAAGAAGTCAGGAACGAAAGATGAACTACAACAATAAGCAACCTGCTATATTTGACAGAAGGAAGGTTAGATGCTACAAAAGTCTTCAAGTAGGACATTTTGCAAGGGATGTAATAGTGCAGACAGTTAGATGCGATAGAGGCTAGGTATTCTGCCTTTAAGGTCACAGAAGTATAAACAGAACGAACCAAAAGCTTTTGGTCTCATTGATTCCATGTGAATTAGTCGGATCAAAGCTGCAGAAAACAAGAACTGTGAGGCGTTGAGAAGGTATAGGGATGATCGGCTGGAATTCCATACTAAAAATAGCTGGTGCTGGTGTTTTCTGATGCTCTGCTGAAGTTTAGGCATTGAGGATTTATCTCCTAAGTACAAAAATGTTCCCCTTGGTGTGAATCTAAAATTAATGATCTATATAAAGATATATAATCTTGATAGATTGTATAATGATAGTTACATTAAAGTCAGGGCATATCATAATGCTGTTAAACATTAGAATCACAAAAAGATTGGACCAATAAACTCAGATTGCATATGAAGAAAAGATTAGGGTTTTATCTCTGCTTAATCTAGAAAACCGCACAACACACTGAGTTATACTGAAAAATAAATGATCAGAGCACAAAAAGAAAAGAAAGAATGGGAAGTTAAGTAATGAATCTACTATGGCTAGATTGAAAAAGTAAGAGTCTTCCAAGAACTTGAAACAAGTTGATAAATAGCCTATGTCTACAAGGAACTAAAATTGGTCTAGGATTTAAAGAATACTAACATTGGAGAAGACGAAGTGTTTGACTATGTCTATACCAAGTACCATGTACCCAGAACCTGTTGGGGAGGAGGTAAATCTCTTATCAGGTTTGTCCATGGGTGGGGATATGCATGCAGTTCCTCCCTCCAATCACGTAACTTATATGCCCACCCCCATACAAGTCCTGATCTAGCGAAATACAGGTAAGTTATGTTCTAAAGTTCTGGATATAAAACTTCTGAAACTCTTTTTCAGAATCAAATGACTTTGTCTCTATTGTGATAACAGAGACAGTCTTAAGACACAGAGACCTATGCAATGCAGTCCTGGAGTCAAGTCTCAAGAACCAAGACCAATGACTTCCCACCTTCAGTTGATATTCAAGAACTTTGCAAGTTGATGTTGAAGACGCCAAATTCACTGCTTCCCACTGCTAAGCAGTACCTAGTTTTTCTTGTTCGTAAAATGTAAAATTCTCCTAGATTTATTAGTAATAAAAGTGGAATGAGAACAATAGAAATGTGTTTAAAAACAATTCTGTGCTGTCTTAGAAAGTTTTTGTTTGAGGTAGTAAAATTGCATTATTAAAGATTGTGACTTTTATAATTGTGTAGATTCTGTCCCATAGTAATCAAAGCACAACTGTTCCTGCTGTTAGTAGGAATTCGTCACAACTTTACTGCTAGGTTGATCTGATCTGCTGCTAGTAAAACAGACCACAGTCAATTCTGCTGGTACATCCAAATCCCTACTGGAAGGAGTTTGGACAGGCCAGCACATCGTAGCCGCTGCTCAATCTAATCCTGCTAGGTTGGTCTAAAAACCCATGCACCTGTTTTTTGCTAGTAGACCAGATTTCTGCTGGTTGTTTAAAATACCGGCTATTTTGCTAGACCACAATATTTCAACCATCATCTGTATATTTTAATAATAATGTATTAGCCTGATTTATATGACCCTATGTTATATGAATGAGGGACGATGGGGTACTCAGTTAAGAACCTAGCAGGTACTCTGGAAGCATAAAAGACCCACATATTTTGGGGGACCAAGAGTAATGGTGGATCTCATCAATCTACATGGTTTCACCTTAATGAATCCACAAGGCAGAGGCTCATGTCAGAACTGGCTTGGGTCCTCTCAAGTATACTAATATTATTGTTGTATGATTTGTAAGGGTGATCCTTCGTACAGATAATGACATCGGTATAGAGTTGACAGAGGTTGCTCAAGAAGTATGACAGAAAACAGGATGAAGCTATGATGATTTTGTGTCATTCAAGGAGGCATTGCAAATTTGGGAGTGGAGATGTAGAATATCAGAAAAGGCACCATAAGGACATCAAAGCTTGACTTTGCAATGTCTATCTATGTTGTAAGGAGCTGTTGTCAGCACTTAACTTGGTTTCTCTGTATCACAAGAATATTTGTGATAAAAAGAACAAAGTTCTCTTCACAATTCACAACACTGATGTTTGGTGCTTACAGAAGAAAACCAATTACCTGATGAAAAGATCAGGTGGTACTCAGAATTTCCTATGGAATTGATCTCACACCTTCCAGCATATCAGAAATACAGACCAAGAACAAAATTTACTATTTTAGTAGCAAAAGCATCCTTGATGAATCCACCAGAATGCACAGAGATTGGCTCAGTGAACATCAAAACATCAAGCAAGTTAGCTAAGGAAGTCTGGTTGAAGGGTTACCTCTCAAGGTGTTCACCAATGAACACCAACATGTGTTCCAATGCAACAAAGAGGAAAAGCAACATAATGCTTCTTACAAAGCAGATTTCTGCTGTGAGACTTATTATACTGAAACTCTGCAACTGCTGTCATATGGACCTTTTTTGGTCCTACCATTTAAGGAGTATTGACCAGAAATACTACTACCTATAGTGGTTACTGATGACCTTTAACAGTTTACTTGGACTTTCTTTTTGGGTACTTAAGGATGAAACATTTTAATCCTTAAAAATTTATTGGCCATAATAGAAAACCAGCTAATAAAAAGTTAAAGGAATAAGGTGTGATAATGGGACAGAGTTCAAAAATGCAAAACTTATAGAACTCTGTGGGGAAAAGGGAATTAAGAGGGACTATAGTAATCCCATAACCCTACAATAGAATAGGGTTGTTGAGAGGAAAAATAGGACTCTTATAGAGGCTGCTAGAACCATGTTGGCTGACTCTAAATTACCTACCATCGGTTTTGGACTGAGGCTGTAAGCAATAGCACGGCTTAGCTATGTTTTAAACAGGGTGTCCTATTACTACTCCCCATAAATAAATCACCTTATTGAATTGATATCTGGGAAGGTTCCTCCAGATAGGACATCTTAAACCTTTTGGTGTCAAATACCTATCCTTAATTATCCAGTGACTAAATTGGGAAACTTTGAGGGTAAAGCTGATGAAGGTTAAACTTGTTGGGTATGCTTCCAATAAGCAAGAGGCCTAAGGTTTATAACTACCTACACAAGAGGTAATGAGGAAACCATGAATCTGCGATATTTTAGAAGATCAACCCAATGTTCAGGGAATTGGTCATGAGTGGTACTTTGACCTTGATTATTTAACTGATTCATTAGGTTATACTCGTTTTAAAACTGACACACCTGCAGGTTCACAAGAAACTAACATAAATGCAGGTACACAAGATCATGACTCAGATTCAGAAGTGGATGAGCAAGTGATAGTGGTTCCTTCATTTCCTTCTAAACAGTTTTGCAGGTCCTTCATCAAGCAATAGGTCCCAAGTGTTATGAACGCACTGCAGATTATGCAGAAGGTAGCTGCTAAAGCTTTAACGACAAGAAATATGAAAGCTAAGAGATCAGCTGCAACGGATATGGTATTTTTCTCACAAGAAACAGCAAAAATACTAAGTCAAGCTGAAGCTGAAATCGGAGAAACCAAGGTGTTTCTATCTTCTCTGCTGAAAGGGGATCCTGCTATGGCATGAACTGCTAGGTGGTGTATCTCTGGTAAGTGCTTCTGCTGTAAGTGATCCTACTCGGAGGTAATCCTGCAGGTAGTTTTTCAACCTGACTGGTAGTTTTATGAACCTGCTAGTCAGGGCAATTCCGCTGCCTGTCAGTAACCATTGTTTCTGCTGACTTCATCAATGGTACAATAACCTGCTGAGTCTAACACATTCTCCAGGTCAATCATTGGGCTCAAGTGAAAACACTAACACGATTTCCAGTCCCTTCTAATGTGTGGCAAGAGATTCCAAAACTCTCATGCTGCATCGTTCACTCTCTTCTGATGATAGATTAGTGCTACTCTTACAAATTTAGCATCTCTAGTGGTAGTGAATCCACAATCCTACAAAAAGGTGAACACAAATCATCCACAGTCAAAGAATTCTTGAGATCTTGCTGGTCTTTCTCCATATTCTATACAAAAGTCAAAAGCTCAAAAATCCCAAGTTTTGGTGAAAGTGCATTCATTAGATATATTCAAGATCAACAAAGACCAATCATAACAGACCAACGCATTTGTCTGTTTGCTTGTTTCCTTTCTCATTTGAACCAACTAGATATAGGCTAGAAGCACTTGAGATCCTGATTGGGTTGCTGCTATCCAGAGGAGAAGCAACAGTTTCATCAACCAAAAAAGTATGGACACTTATAATCCCTTAACCTGCTGCAAATAATATGCAATTGACAAAAAATATGGATTTATAAAGCGAGACAAGACGGGATAGCCAGAGGAATATCTTATAAGGAATAAAGCAAGGTTAGGTTTTAGCACAGGGACACAAAATGACAAGAGAGGGCCATTGATTATGATGAGGTAATATGCAACCAGAGGCCAGAAATAGAGCAATCAGAATTGTTTTGGCTTTTTGGCTATCCTTATATGGGCTATCTGGTATTTTAGATGGATGTTAAGATGCCTTTCTCTTATGAAAATTGTAGAGAAAGAGTGTATGTCACTACAGCCTAAAGCTTTGCGAAGATCCTATACTTCCCAAAGCAAGTGTACATAGTGGTTAAAAAGGCTTTGTATGGACTTCCATCAAAGCCCTTAGAGCCTGGTAATGCAAGATTGTCTTGCTTTTCTGATTACAATAACAGCCGAATTACATAAGAGGTACTAATCACAAGAACACTTTTCATCAAGAACGATTCCATGGGATAAAATTTTTGGTTACAGGATTTATGTGGATGACATCATTTTTTGGGGATCCAACCAATAAATGCCAGGTGTGAAAGAATTGAGTGTTTGTTTATTGATGGAAAGGGGAATTTGAAATTAGTGCTTATGGGAGAATGAATTTCTTCTTTAGGTCTACAGGTGAAACAGTTGCACGCCTGATGGTATTTTACAGCCAAGATAAGTACTGTTAAAGACATGCTTACAAAGTTTGACATGGAATCTGTAAGAACTGCAACAACAACCCTATGAAGCTGCTAAGGCCAAATTTGAAAGATGAAACTGGATCCTCTAGTTAACTAGTAACAATTTGTACAGATCCATGATTGGTTACACTTATGTCTCACACCGAAGGTTCAGCTTCAAGACCTGACATAATGTTTTGACTTAGTGCTTGTTCCAGACATCAAGCTTACTCCACTGACTTTCTTATCAGAAGCATCAAAAAGAATTTAATATCTAAAAAGGGGCAACCAAAATAGAGCTTGTGGTACCCAAAGATATCTCCTTTTCAGTTGGAAGCCTACAGTGACATAATGATTATGCTGCTAGCGGTTTCCCATGGTGATAGGAAATCCACTACAGGTGGATGTCATTTCTGGGCAAGAAGTGTTAATTTCATGGCAGATGCAAGAAGCAAACTAATTGTGGCTACGATCTTCAACAGAACCGAGTAAGTTGCTAGCTTGCTAACTGCTGTGCACATGTACTCTGCGATTCATAACCTGTTTAGCTGGATTATGGATTGCATCATCACAGATACACAACCAAATCAAACGACAAAAACAAATTCAAAACTTCCAATGAATACCAAATCATCATAACAACCAGAGCACTCATAAGCAATGTGAAGAACCCAGTCTTTCATCAGCGGAACCAAAGCATATTGAATTAGGCATCACATTATTCCGAGCATAGCCATGAGAAAAACTTGATAACAAGTCTGAAGATTCACAGCACATACCAGAGGGTATAATAGGGGCTGATTTACTGACCAAGGCATGTTATGCCCAAGATAAGAGTATCTGGTTGTTCCATATTGATGAGGTAGAAACCCTCTTTCGTGAATTGAGGAGGCGGAGGTAAAAACCTAAGGGGAAGCTAGTTGTATGTAAACTTGTATATCTAACTTTCTTGCAGTGGCTATGGTGTATTTTGTGTGACTATTATTTTCGTGTGATTGTCAGGTAGTAATAAGGCTGCTAGTTGTTACATTCTCTGCTGAAGGAAAGTAAGCCTGAAAGTTGAGATGTCAGAGGTAAGAAAAAATACAATTCTGGTTCCTGCTGGTATTACTATATTCCTGCAGGCATACTTCTGCTGAGGAATTTACTTTCCTTCCGATAGGGTATGTGTTTCCTGCAGTTTAGTCGCAATGGTTTTTCCTGCTTTTGGTGATATCAAAACTGCTTTGGCCGAATATCATTCATGCTAGCTGGATTGTTTCTTGCTGTCAAACATCAATTTATGTCTGCTGAACTGAGTTCAGTGCTGGTAGTATCATGTTTCTGCTGGCCTGATTATTTCTGCAGGTAGAAACTATTTCTGCTGGTCTTCAACTTAGTTTCTTCTGCTAGTGCTCAGATTGATATTGCTGATCGGATTTGGATCTCTGCCACTAGTCACTTAGATTCTGCGTGTAAACTCCGAATCATTTGCTTAGTGTAACAATGTACTGCTGAATGAATAGTTTTGTTGCACTCATAATATTCATTCTGGCTCGCTTAGACTTGTTTCAGCTGGTTAAAGAGTATACTATGATTTTGAGACTTTCTACCTGCTGGTCTATCAATGAAAAGTTGAATAGTTTTCGTTTTAAAATCTAATTGCATGGTGATTGGCGGTTTACCACTTTGCCTGAACAGGTGGCGTCCAAGTTCTTTTCACTTAATTATTTCACAAACTTCCATCAGGGGTGGGAGAGGGAGGGGGGGGAGGGGGGGGGGGGGGGGGGGGGGGGGGAGGGTGGGTAAGATTCGGGAAGATTAAGGTCTTGGTTGTTGAGAGGGCCATTTTCATAAATTGAGGCAAATTAACCTACATTAATCGCAAATCAATTTTTTTTTCATCTTTCCATACACATACAACCCAAAATCATTTGCCGTTCTGTAACTCTGTATCATCTTCCTAACCTTCTCAATCATACACCCATGGCGGCACTCAAGTACAAAGATGATCCCAACCAAATTCAGCAATATTTTGGCAAGGGAAAGATGCTGTGAGGACTCACAGATAACCTCACTTTTGCGGACCACTCCAGCCTCGTCAAATATAATGGTGTTGCTAAAAAGAACCTCACTTTTAAATTAATATTATCTGGGGGATTACAGTGACCATGGTTTTAGTCCTTTAAGTGAACGCTTTTGACTCTGCCCCTCCGTCGTGTTTATGACTCATTAGTCAAAATCAATTTTAGTCATCAGCTGTGTTCCCAATATGCTGCTGGGTCTCATGACCTATCCGCCACAATTGACGGCCAGTGAGGTGTGGGTCGTGACTGAGTTCTCCAAAATTGGTTTATAAGGACTCCGGTTTACAATTGACGATTGGCCAAGGCAATTTTGACATGCCAAAAAATGATTATTCTTGAGGGTATGAGGGTTATTGGGTATCCATCGATAGGTCACTGTGCTCTTTCTTAAGATCCATTTATCACCTCAATGGAGTATTCGGTCACACCATATGCACTGTCTGAGTCCTAAGTCTTGGAGAGTTGGAATCACTTCCAGGCTCCATTGCCACAGCCTTTATATATGCATTGTCGACTGGGAGGGATATAAACTTTCTCTCAATTTATTTAGAGGGGATTATTGGGAAATCTTAAAGGGCTAAACATCATAAATTTTTAATGTACCCCAAGTTTTTACAATGATTGTGGCCTAGAGAGGACAGCTGACCGATACTCCTATACAAACATTTTGCCTTATTACTAGGATAATGATATGCCAATAATAGAAATTTAAGTGGGAGGGTCAGCCAATACCATTGACACCACCCCCATAGCTTGCCATTGCTGAACTTATTGGGCGAATGATGTCTGATGGTGGAGTGGATGATGAGCCAATGCTAATGAAGGATAATGCTCTGCAATGAAGCTGCTGGTAGTGCAGACTGAGCACACCTTTGAACCTCACCTCTCCTCCGATTTCCCCTGTTATGTGAACCACACCTGCGAGAGCAACCTGAATCGTGAGGGAACCACCACCCTCGCCATCACCTACCATACTGAGACAATTGGGTGTTAGTTCCCTACCCTTTCTGATCCTGTTACTTGACGGAGACCATGGCCTTCTGTTTCTGTACATTCTCCCATTAGGGATCCTTCTCCTGACCCTGCATCTCCACCTACCCCACCAGCTCCGACCTTCATTTTTGAGGAGCCAGTAGTGTTTGGCCCTGAACACTAGACACAGTTTGGGTATGTGGACCCCTGACGTAATTGAACCAAATTATTGTTTGGCCTTACAGCCCAGACCCGCCCATGGTTAGTTAACTGAATTTGTGGACCCATATCCTTGGTCCCCAACCTAGGCCTGACAACTATCTTGAGCCTGAGGACCTTGGTAATATCATTTCCATGGAAGATGACACCACTCATGATGGATTCCATGTGGAGTCACCTGTTCGGCCCGATGATGGCTCCCTACTCCAACAGCCGCAGCACAAGCGTGGTATTGGGCACATGCCCTGCTCTACTAACTGATTATCTTGCAAAGCTTAGCGATGTGCATGGACGTATAGACTCCTTGGAAAATTGACTGGGAAAGTCGAAGAAAAATATGGGGGGGTGCTATTTTGACTCTTGTCTCAAGAGTCAATAAGTTGAGAAAACCGATAAAACAGTTGAGGGAAAACAACACGGTTGGCGGTTTGATGCCAAGTTCAGCAGCTGGAAGGGGATGTGGATATTCAGGATGATATGACCTCATGGATTATCCCGAATGGCATCTAACGGCTCTAGTCGTCCTGATCAACCTGCTTACACTTCTGAGGATGTTGTGAGGAACGAGCAGAGGAGGAGGTTCCTCTAAGGCATAAGCGGTCTGCTTATAGACGTACCAGGACAGAGTTTTCCACTCCCGCCTTTGAACAGTTTCAAGCTAATCTTTTTACTGGTCACTATCGTTGCCTGCTAAAAACGATAAGGGAAAATCTCACTATGCCTGATTATTATATACCTGCTGAGTTTCTGGCAGAGGATGCCCAAGCCAGGAACTCTTATGAAGAAGAACATGCTAGTGAGCGTTGGTTTCAACAGTTACAGGCTGAGGATTTTGGAACTCAGGACGACTTACCAATTGTTTCTGAAGAGCGCGCAAAGGAACTAGAACGATCTCATGAATGCGGATGACAAGAACATGACTGGTTACATTGATATGCAGAGTTGGGGTTCTAATCCTGCATTGGCAAGAGAAATGTTGGGGATCTGATGTTAAACGAAAACTTTATCGAGCGCTATGACTGACTTTAAGGAAAGAAAGAATCGACCTTTGGCAGATTTACGTTACGACGCGCGTCAAGGTGAAGGTAAGCCAACGAAGAAATCTGTAGGTCAAACATATGAGATGCCACAACTTGTGATTAAGAAATCCAATGGTGTGTAGCTCATAATTGTACCATCACGAATGAAGAAGTCAGCTATGAATCAACAACAGTTGATTGAAGAGTACATCATATTTGCAGACGCCATGAAAAGGATCTGCTTTTTGTTGAAGTGCTCAGTACAACCATTTTCAATCCCCAAGCCTTGCCATTTAAATATAGGTCTACTTACTTACATGAAGCACCTTCTAAGAGACAAAGTAGATACAGGTTTTTCTACAGCAGCCATCTAGGTGTTCCTGCTGCTACACAACTCTACCTGCTGATGATCCTGATTCATGCTGAGGTGGTAGTTCTCTAATCCCTGCTGGTTCACTACGCCTATAACTGGCTTTGATACAGACTGTTGGTGCGCGTTTGGATGCTCCAACTACTGACTCTACCATAGTCACCACTATAGCAATGCTTAGTGGATTCAGCCTGGTTCCCACGATAAGTTTGGAAGTTTCACATCAAACCGTTTACGAGATTCTGCTGCAGATACCTTTACCTTTCCTCTCAAATCCATCGCAACGTTGGACCTTCAACCGTCCAAGTGCATCTACTTGATCAAAATACATTTGCAGTCGCTGTTTATAAATTCACCATCAAGGGGGTATTAAAGAGTTTTCCTAGAGAAAGTTATGAGGAAGATAGCAGATAGGTATGTACACTAATGTAGCTGAACCCTAGAGCTCGAGATGATTGAAAGTGCTTGCTGAGATTTCTTTTCTAGGGTAAAGTCTATTTCTGGTGATGTGTTGAGTGTTAGTAGACAAGCTTAGACTGATGAGATGAAATGATGTTGGATCCAGGGTTAAGGTTAAACCCGTTTTATTGAGTTATGCCTCTCACCTCCTCGGTCTCGTCCGTAAACAACTTAGTGGAGAGAAGTGATGAATTCCTCATGGGATAACACCAGTTTAGTGACTTTTTCAGTTCTGAGAGTGAGAGTGAAGATGGACATGGTAGAATTATAATTCCCCCACAATCCATATGGAGACATTCAAAGATTGGGAGACATTGAGAGAATGTCCGCTTGGTAAAATTATTAATTCTTGTTTATTAACAGAGAACAGGCCTGGCGAGAAGGTATCTTTAGAGCTACTAGAAACAATGCTTACCTATCATGATTATATCGCGTAGAGGATCTTCTTCTTTATGCGTCGACAAATGAAAGGATAACTTTTGGTTTCGTAAACCCATACGTAGACCTACTTGAAAGAGTTGCTACCTCATGTTTATCGTGAGGATCTCCTTCTTTTGCTTCGACGGATGAATAGGTACTTTCGATTAAACCCAGAAGTAGATGTTGGTTTAGAACTCTGGAGGGATGTGAATATGTTGTGTCAGTCACTTCATCCTGATGACGTGGAAGACTGTTCATGTCCTGGATTTGACGAATGGGAAGACTGTGTATATGTTTGTGGACAAGTTCTATCCTATCCGGGCAACACTGCTTGAACGTATGTTACGCCACAGGCTCACAGTTCCACCCTCGTATTGTCGGGATGTTGTTGTTGCTGGGAATATCATTCAGACGGTCCAGGCTGGCTTAAGGCAAGCATATGAGTGTATTGCATCTGCTCCTATGTAAGTTGTTTCTGAGTTAGTGTTTGTAGTTACTTCAATAGTTTAGTTAGTTTGTTTATTAAAAAAAAACATATGTACTCTTAGATAGTTTTATATATTAGTTTCTTTTGACAAAATAGCATTTAACATCCTTAGATTTAGATACATCCTTGTAATAGTATAGTGTTGTAAAGATATAGTGTTGTATAACTTTGGTGTTAGTGCTTGCACTGCACGACAAATGGTTTTCAGCTCACCATGGCTAACAGCCAAGAAAGAGTCTGGCTCACCATTGCAAACGGCTTTGGTGTGTTTCTCAAATCCGTTGATGGTTGCCAGGTTACCAAAAACTGGATGGTATTCATTTTCCATGTTCCTGTTGGGATGAAAAATGGCTAGTCCAAGAGGGTACGGCTCTTGGTAAAGACTTTCTCAAATCCGTTGATGGTTGCCAGGTTACCAAAAACTGGATGGTATTCATTTTCCATGTTCCTGTTGGGATGAAAAATGGCTAGTCCAAGAGGGTACGGCTCTTGGTAAAGACTTTCTCAAATCCGTTGTATGGCTGTGACGGTTTGCCAAAAACTGTTAGGGTATTCCAATTCACCCTTGATTCATGTTTTGAGAAATTGGACTGGTTTTTGTTACACCAGGGTGTTTATTTTCACCAAAGTATCAACTAGCCCAAGAGTGAGTAGCTACTTGGTAAAGGCTTATCAAATCTACTTATGTTCTTTGATGTTGCTACTTTATTTGATTATGTTGTTCATCGAGTTCATGCTGTTTCATTTGATGCTGCTATTTTGGATGTTGCTGCTACGGTTTCTGCTGCTTGTATTGTTGCTGCTGGTTACATTGTATCTGCTGGTATTTGTGATGCTGCTGGTTCGTTTGTTCTTGCTGTCTTCATCTATATTTGCTGATTACTTTGTTTCTGCTGCTACTCAATCCTCTTGCTTCGAGAAGATCTATCTAGAAACTTGGAATTAACAGAGTCAAAACCAAGTTTAGGGGAGGATTGTTGGGAATTATTGAAAACGACTAAGTGTCGTTTCTGCTGTTAGAGATGTTCGTTTTTGCTGATGGCATTAAGTGGTTTCTGCTGGCATTTCAAGTAGTGTTTCTGCTGGTTCTATTATAGAGTTTATGCTGGAAGACTTAGAAGCCGTTCCTGCTGGTCATGTTCTCATTTCTGCTGACAGATATAGAATCTGCTGATCTTATTTATAGACGTGATTATTATATG
>BQNB010036560.1:1095-50034 GCA_026074375.1 Tanacetum coccineum | reverse complement strand
TGTTGGTGTGATTGAAATAAGAGGGTTTGAACCCCCTTTTATAATCGTGCGAGTCTTGGAGGCCAAGAATAAAGAGTTGAGGTGTCATATTTCTGTTCTAGCTGAGTTGTGAGGTCTATGGTGATGATATGTAGGTCTAGGATGGTAGATAGGGTGATGTGGGAGGTGGTTTGTGGTGATGATTGGCCGCGGCAACCTTAAGGAGCAAGGGAAGGATGTGGCTCATCTTAGGACCAAGAAATGAAGAAGATATTTGTGTGAGGTGCTTGTAAGCTGGTTAGAGGTGAGAGTGCTTAGTCATTGAGGTGCTTGTTTGCAATATGGAACTTTAAAATGGGTCAAAATGAGAAAGAGGTGTATGCGGGTTTGGTTAGGGCTCATTAGGGTTTTTAAGCTTGCATTTCATGTATACTTGTTTAATAATGATGGATTAATGATTACAAGACTTATATTAAGAGTTATTAACAATATTTGATAGGTGGTTTGGGTTTAAAATAGGCGAAATTGAGTAAACAATTTGAAAGTTCAAATTAGGGTTCGATTAGGGTTTTCTAGATTTAATTCTTGTACATTGTTGTCAAAAATGGTGAAATGATGATGGAATGTGATTTGAAATGTTGTAATTTATGTTATTACAACTTATTTGAGTATTGGTTGAGGTTTAAAATGGATAAATATCGAGAAACGGGTCATGGTTTAGAAATTAGCTCGATGTAGGGTTTCTCACTTGGATTTCTTGAAATTTCATGAAATAAGAATGAATATGGATTGTAAATGAAGTATATGACTTGCTTGAAACTTGTACTTGATAAATTGTATAAGATTTGTTAGGAAAACGGAGGTAAAACGGCTATTTTGGATGTCATGCTTAATGACTTATACATTGTGCTTTTAAGGACTTGTACATTGACTTGGAGGGAATTTATATTTCAAATGAGATGTTATATTACTTATACATATGCTTTAGTAGCTTGTACATTCACTTTAGATATTAACTTTACATGGAATTATGTTTTAGAGGTAGACGATAATGGTTTAAGGTCTGTCTTGATATAACGTTGCAAATGGTACATTATATGAGTAATGTACTTTGTAAAAATGATATTAAGATATTGACTTGACATATTATGATGTTTGCTTGACATATATGAAGATAGGATTGCCATAGGTAGGTTGCGTGAGCTTGTTAACTTTAGTTATGCAAGTTGCGTTGCATATTGAGATATTGGTAATGTAAGTAATGTAATAAAGCGAAAAATTTCCTTAAAAAGGTGGTTCATATATAATAGATAGATAGTACATTGCATCTAACTTAATAGATGGATATTTACATTGATGAAAATTTGCGGGTTGTTATAAGCATACATAAAGAAAAAGCCAAAGAGTTCTAAGATGCTTACGGGTAACGATGTTAGAGTGGATGAAGAATTGTGGAAGCGATTTAATGAGACCGTAATCAAGACCATTGATACCTGAAACATCTTTATTTTTAAGTCTATTGAATGATTAAAAAATTTAATTGTATTGCTGAATGTTTTTTATAGCAAGTATTGTTGTATTACTGATTGTTTTCTATATCAAGTACTTGGCTTTTTAATAATTACTATTTTCTTTAATAGTTTACCGCAGCACAAACAAATGCATTACTGCTGGATCGCGCCCCCACCTGCTGATAAGAATAAGAACCTATGACTCTTAATAGAGGCAGCTTAAGACATTACTGCGAACTTTTTTATTAGATTCATTAATTACATACTACATTTTTAGGCTAAGAAGTTTTATTATGTTGTTATGTTCCAGAATAGTGTTTTAGTAAACAAGCATCAAACAAGACACCTTTTGGAACTATTACCATGGTTAGACCATTACATAATGTTTTATGAGACCATTTTGGGTGTCCTGTGATTTTCTTATTACCTTAGATTCCCTCTAGGCTAATTTGATGAGAAGGTCTAGATGAGGTGGAGTGTTCTTGTTGGGATACTCTATAATTAGCATAGGCTTGTCTTAGGGTATTTAACACTTTAGAACTAGAAAGTAGAGGAGAATTTGCAATAAACTTTCTTGAAATCAAAACCCAATGTATTTGCAGGAAGTGGCCTCATGAGATTGGCTCTTTAGACTATATGGATTTACTACCATTAAACTCTATGAATCTATGAGCTCCAATTACTTTTGCAAGGATCAAACTAAGAAGAATGCCATGTACAAGGATTAATGTTGATGCAGTACCTACTCAACAATATATTCTGCTACCATTACTTTATGATGGTCCACAGAGCTTAAAGGATGGAGTTTCTGCTGATGCTGGTAAAAATACTAATGAAGAAGAACCAGCTAAATGAGGGTGAAGGAAATGGTCCAGATAAAGATGGAGGAGCTTCAATATAAGAATAGAAAATGACCAAAATGTGCAAGATTTTAGAGTTGAATTGGATAATTTTCTTGTTCAATAGAAGGGGAAGGTTATTGCTAAATAGCACTAACATGAGATAGTACATTAGGTTCCATTCTGTTAGTACTGCTGGGTAAAATTTTACTTAATCCTATGATCTTTTACTGATCCTCTTCATACCTGATTTGGAGGATCGCTTGGTTTTCTTTAGGGTGTGCATATGATGATGTAAGATGTGGGTATAGAGGTTTTTGGGACTTTAAACAAACTTGGAAATCCGCATGAATGTCGTCCTATTCCTCCCATAACCAGAATCTAAAATGGTTTCATCCTAAAGATTTAGATCTTATTGGAGACATAAATTCGCAGTACTCAAACAAGGACGCATGGAATAAGATTTCTATAAGAACATGCTTTAATGATGGTCAGTTCTTTACAAAAGTCATTAGGAGAACTTAATCACAATGATGATTCAAAAACTGCTTTAGTTGGCCGGTTTTCATCTCACAAATATCGAACCCAAGAAGGTGACACAAGCTTTGCAAGATCCAAGCTGGATAGAGGCAATGCAAGATGAGTTGCTATATATGTTGTTTGCAGGAAGGTTTGGAGAATTGGTTGATTTACCCAAAGGGTCAAGCAAGACCCATGGGAAAAACATAATATAGGTATATAGAACAAGATAAGATCAGAGGGTAGGGATAGTCGTTCTGAAAGAAACAAAGGAAATTACTGGTTTCACAAGGTTACACCTCAACGAAGAAGGATTAATTTGTTTATTGATAAGGTTTTTACTCACTGTTGGTTGGATTAGAAGCAATCAGGTTTATTTGTGCCTATTGTACCATTTATGAGGGTTTAAGTGTGTACCTATGGATGTAATGAGATGCCTTTTTTTATATGCTTACTATTGTAAGAGGACGTGTGTATTGTTCGTGTCCTAACCTCCTAAGTTTTGAAGATCCACTGTGCCCTGATAATGTGTATAATGGGTAGTAATAAAATAAAGCTTTATATGGTCTACATCAAGCTCCTAGAGCCTGGTATGAGACTTTGTCTACCTACTTATTAGAAAATGGATTTAGAAGAGGGGTTATAGATAAGATTTTTTTTATCAAGAAGATCAAAGTTGATATCCTGTTAGTACAGGTATATGTAGATGACATCATCTTTGGGTCTACTAAGAAGTCTTTATGTATAGAGTTTGAAGGTTTGATGCACAAGAAGTTTCAAATGAGTTCTATGAGGTGAGATCACTTTCCTTCCTAGTATGGTTTGCAAGTCATGCAGAAAGCATGTATCGGAATATTCATTTTGCAAGATAAGTATGTGGTGATATATTGAAGAAGTTTTGATTTTGTCACTGTAAAGACAGCAAGCACTCCAACTAAGACTAACAAAGCATTGCTTAAGGATGAAGAAGCTGAGGATGTGGATGTACACTTATACAAATCAATGATTGGATCATTGATGTATTTGACAGCTTCTAGACCTGATATAATGTTTGCTATTTGTGCTTGTACAAGTAGGTTCTAAGGCTACTCTAAAGTCTCACATCTTCTGCTATTGAAGAGGATTTTTAGATACTTGAAAGGTCAACCTATAATTGGGCTCTTTGGTTATCTAGGGATTCACCAGTTTGACTTGGATAGCCTTTTTCTGAATAGTGATTATGTTCAGAGCTAGCCTTTGACAGGAATCCATAATAGCGAGGTTGTTTATTTGTTCGGCAAAAAGGTTGTTTTCATGTCAATGTAAAAGAAGCAGGACTATAGTTGCAACTTTATACTGAAGAGAGTATGTATTGCTGTGCTAATAGATGTGGGACATGTTTATGGATTAAAATCAGATGACTAGATTATGGGTTCAACTTCAATGAAACACCAAGGTTCACATTGATAAATGATCAGCACCATTTTGTATTTGTGAAAGAATCCGCAGATATTTCATTCTAAAACCAAACACATTGAAATAAGGCATCATTTCATCAGAGATTATTATGATGGAAGGAAGTTGATTTCATAGGTGTCAAGATTCGACAGACCACAATGTTGCAAATTTCTTCTCACAAAGGCTTTTGATGTTAGCAGGTTTAAATTTTCTGATTGCTAGACAGTTGGATTAGTAAATCTCTGAAGTTGTGGTTTGTTTATACTCATGTTTGATACGTCTGGAGATGGTATTAGTGTTGAATGTGGTAGTTACATAACTGGTCCGTTGTAAGGTTAATGCTGCTAGGCAGGATTTAGTGCTGTGTTGGGCGAAAGTTTTAGCACTGCTAGGCAATAAAGTAGTACTTTTAACGTTGAGCCAATATTAGTACTGACTAAGCCAAAGTTAGTTACTGCTTAAGCCAAAGTTAGTGTTGTTATGTCTACCGTTGGAAGGATAATAATATGCTGAGGGGTTGTTTTATACAATATAAATATATACGGTTTCTTCGCTAGTTAGGGTTTGCTCATTAACACTTATAAATCGTTCGACAACATCAGACAAACAACTTCAACTAATTCCTTCATACGCTCTAAACTTACTAAACCCTCTAATCTCTTATTCACAAGATGATCATTCTAAATTATCATCTATGGTCTGATCTATTAATGCGTTGACAACACATCATGGTGGGCTTGTCTTGGAATTAGATCAGATGTGACTGCTGTAGTTTCATTAGATCATAGTAGATCTTTTTTATGACTAGTGTTCGATTCATTATGCTTTAATTGTAAGTCTCTACTATCTGAATTCTTCTTATTTTATGTAGTTTTTGGGCTACTGCTTAAGTCCAAAACAGTCAATCGATGTTGACAGCTCAAATTCATGCCACAGTTGATTGGCCAATGGATAGTGTAATATCATAATCATTAATGAGGAGTGGTCTTTTTTTAATGAAAGACGCGATGGTATTACATGTCTATCAAATGATGAAAAAGTTTTGTAAACCTTGCATTGATGGGGTCTATGAAAGAGTTTATAATAAAACTTACTTTTCAAAATGATTGTCTTTTCCCCTCTATTGGAAGTACTTTACATACCATTCTACATTGGCTTTGAGTCTCATAAAAACAATCTGCTTGAAATGAATTTTCAACCAACTTTTTAGCATGCCAACAGTTATTGCTTAATGCTAATGGACAAAAATTTACTTTCTTAATTAATTTTCTGTTCGGTATGTGAAGGAACTTGGTATTCTAATGTCTAAGAAATTTTAATTTATCCTAGGTTTTTTCAACTGTTTTTTAATTAATCCGAATTGCTTTGAGCGACCTTATTATGATATTTATGTTACACCTTGTACATACTAAATAGGTTTTCACTAATTATGAAGAAAAGACAAAATATAAGATGTTTTCAGGGATAAATAACTCCATTGTTTGGCATCTCTTGTTAGGTTTATCCTCAAGTATTGGAGGGTGATTGTTTCAGGGACCAACCCTCTAAACCCAACCAACACCTTCACTGTCTCACCCGTTTCAAGTTACTACGCTTTTGCAACACAACACCATAATTAGAATCACAAGAACTTAGGCTGTAGCCAAAAGATGGCGGGACCACTGAGATTCCTCAGTTCTAGTGGTCCCCCCTAAGAAGGTTAGTGATGAGGGCTTGTCTATACAGGAGAGGAATGACAGAGCTGGTGTAGGGTTGCCACTACTGCTTAATAGCTTCAAGAGGACAGAGGCTGGAATGTTAGGTTCATCCATATCGACCCTGACCAACTTACGACAACACTTAAAGAAATCCATATCCTCATGGACACTAGGTTCAGGTAGTGGACACAGGCGACCAACATACCACGCATTAGGGGGGGGTGCAGATGCTCAGACTAGGTTTGAGACTGCATCTAAAAAGTCCTATGACCCACCTCTCTCAGAAGGTAACACATCTGGAAGTGGGGAGGACAGTATGGAACATCAAGTTGATTTGACGGATTTTGTACCACCAACACCCCATGATTCACCTCTCTCAGGAGGTCACACACCTGGAAGTGATGAGGGTAGACCTAACTTTAATGAATTGATAAATCTTTGTACCCAATTGTCAAACAGAGTTCTTGTCTTGGAAAACTCAAAGACTGCTCAAGACTTGGTGATCCAAAAGCTGAAAAAGAGAGTCAAAAGATTGGAAAAGGCACTAAGGGAAAGAACTCCAAGGATGAAGCTCTTCAAGATTGGTACCTCCAGGAGAAAAGGTTTAGATAAGGAGAATGTATCCAAACAGGGGAGGAAAAGTGACAAGACAAAGCCAATGTTTAATGATAGTGACTTTGATGTGCTTGATGATGCAATGGAGAATGTTGAAGGTGGTAGTACTGCTGAACAAATTACTACTGTTGGGGATACACTTAATGCTGCTAGTATTAATGTTAGTGTTGTTGGCCCTTCACATGTTAGTACTGCTGGACCTTCAAATATTAGTGATGATGGTCCTTTTACAAGTATTGTTGGGGATATTTTTGAAGATGAGATGACACCTATTTCTGATATACTTGTGGCCATTAGGAGTGCAAGACCAAGGACAACCTCAGTAATGATTCGTAATGTTGAAGAAGAACCAAAGAGAGCAACACCAGTACCAACAATACAAAGCCAAGATAAAGGTAAAGGAAAGATGGTGGAGCCTGAACCTACTCCAAAGAATCCAAGAAAGTCACAGATTTAGATGAATGAAGAGCTAGCTCACAGGTTGTTTGAAGAAGAACAAGCACAGTTTGAGAAAGAGCAAAGGATTACTAGAGAAAAAGCTGCAGAACAAGAGGCTAAGGATGCTGCATTGATTGAACAAATGGAAGATGTTCAAGCAAGAATGGATGCAGATGAATTACTAGCTTAAAGATTTCAATAAGAAGAAAGAGAACAATTCACTGTTGATGAGCAAGCTAGAATGTTGGTAGATTTAATTGCAGAAAGGAAGAAGTTCTTTGCTGCACAGAGAGCTGAACAAATTAGAAACAAGCCACCAACCAGAGCTCAACTCAGGAACAAAATGGTAACTTATCTGAAACACATGGGCAATTATACTCACACTCAACTAAAGAGCAAGAGTTTTGAAGAAATTCAGAAGTTATATGAAAAGGATCAGAAGTGGATTAATGATTTTTTTTCCTTTGGATTCTGAGATGGTTAAAGACAGTGGCAAAGAGGATAGTGATAGTCAAAAGCAAGCAGAAAGTAGTAAGAAGAGACCAAGAGCAGAACATGATGAAGAAAGTGTCAAGAAGCATAAACGGGAGGATGAGGCTGAAAGAGAAGAGCTTAGAGCATGTTTGGATATAGTTCCAGGGGATGATATTGCTATGGATTTTGAATCTTTGGCTACCAAATATCCAATAATTGACTAGAAGACACACATTCTGACAGAGAACATGATGTATTATCAAATCATCAGAGCAAATGGAATTTCTAAGAATTACAAAATATTCAGTGGAATGCTTGATGACTTTGACAAACAAGATGTGATAGATCTTTATAGGCTGGTAAAAGAAAGGTATGAGACAACAAGCCCAGAAGGATATGACTTGTTGCTTTGGGGAGATCTGAAGAATTTATTGGAGCCTAGTGAAGAAGATGAAATATGGAAGAATCAACAGGACTACAACTTGATAAGCTGGAGATTATTTGACTCATATGGAGTTCATGTATTATTGATGGATATTAGAATTGCTATTCACATGATGGTAGGAAATACAAATCCTCTTACATAGGAAATGCTTTCAAGGATGTTAAATAGAATACTAGAGGTTGATCATGAATGTGAAATGCCATTTGAGCTTCTTAGGTTTACAAGATCACAACTTTAGAAGTAGAACAGTGTTTGGATACATCCTCCTAGTGATTAAGATACTGGTAATGAAGAAACTTGATGATTAACAAGGTGAATATCAAGTTTAGGGGAGGATTGTTGGGAATTAAAGACTTCTGAAGTTACTACTGTTAGTTTTGGAAGTTAATGATGTTGGTTCAAGTTTGTGCTGCTGCTGAAGATTAGAGAAAACAGTCTAAGTCATTAGTACTCTTAGTATTATAGTTAGTGCTGCTAGTATAAAGTGTTAGTACTGTCAGTTTATTAGTATTGTTAGTTAGTACTGTTTGTTATATAGTTAGTACTGCTAAAGTGATATGCATGAGTTATGTTAGGAATAGATATGCATGATCACTTGACGCGTTTTGTAAGCCCATTAGGGTTTCCTTAGTGTATAAAAGGAACCCTACAACATAGATCTAGATATTAGTTTTCATATTAGTATTCATAGTTTGCATAGCAATCATAGTTAGTATTCATAGCTATTTTGTAATTCAAAATAGTATTCAATATATTGAAAGTTTAGTGAAGATCTTGTTTTACTATTTCATTATTCTTCTTAGTATTGCAAACTAGATTCCGCATAGTTTGTGATATTCTCAATCTTAGTTTCTACTATAGTTGTCTTGGATCTATCTAATATAACTAAGCTTTAACAAGCTAAGTAAGATCTGTCAAGAAGGGATCAACATAAACTTTCACTTTCATCAAACAGATGGTGCAGGATAAGCTTCAGAATGCTTTTGCTATATTTGTGTGTTTAAAACTATAATTACCATTTAGCTAAATTTAACCTGAATACTAAATCATAGGCATCCATTCAAATCCGATGAGGGCGTTATTTTTTTTGGTAACCATGGTTTCCGACACATTTAGATCCACTGAATCAAGCCAAGGGTATATCCATAATCACTTACACAAATATGAGCCACCAAACACTCTTAAATAGATACAAAACATAAACAACTACACTGCTACAAAATTACCTTCGCCTTATAAGTTTGGCATGCACAAAAAATCACACCACAGACCATGCATCAGCTGAGACACTACCCCGCCGAAATCAAAAGCAGTTGGAAGACAAACACTTAAGGCTTCATTAACTTGCAACACCGTTGGTTCCTGCCAATTTCAAGCACTGTAATTTTATTTTGTTTACAAAACTTCAAGCACTTTAACTAACCAAAAGAAATACAGGGTCACGTAAAATTCAATTGCAAAGAAATCTAGAACAGCGTATCGGGTACATGTTTTAAAAACTAATTATTTGTTATTGCGGATGATGTAATGTCATAGTATTAGCTAAAGTTAATTACTCAAAACCGCTTAGATCCAAGACTAAGATATCAACGTCTCACCAATTAGATTCAACACGCCTAAACATCTAGAATATAACATTTTGTACGCATAAATCCAACACTTTTGTAGTGGAATTTGCATTTTTATACTAAAATATGCGGTCTTAAGACCTTCCCAAACGGACACAGATGCCTACTTTAGCGGCTTAAGTGTACAAAAAACACGTTAATGAAATTTCAAAAAAAACGTACCCATCCAAACTACTAAGGAACCGTTCATCACAAAAGATTATTTTTCGGCTTAGGAGATTTTCAAAAATTTTAAAAGCTCGTGAGTTCATTTTTTTACCTATGAGCATATAGTTTATTTAAGCTCATAACCTCAAGTTAATAAGGTCGTTGGCCTAAAAAATGAGCACTATATTATCCAGGCTTTCGCAATTCTAAAGATTATGCTTACGCGACCTCTATTTCTTACCCATTGCGTCATACATGACAACACAAAGCTCCTGGCACTTGGAGTCTCTCACCAGCTCATCAAATTTTGTTCAACATTTGTATTGTTTATAACCATCACTTTCTGCAAGAAAAAGTTATAGCCTTGTTAACAAAATAATACCGTTTGCTTGAGACGTAGTGTTATGTTAGAAAGCATACCATGAGAGTTTAAATGTGTCTTTGAACCATTCTTGTTTAGAACTATGGCCAACAATTTTGTCAAGTCGTATGATGATCTCAAA
Organism: Tanacetum coccineum; assembly: GCA_026074375.1. Classification (NCBI taxonomy): domain Eukaryota; kingdom Viridiplantae; phylum Streptophyta; class Magnoliopsida; order Asterales; family Asteraceae; genus Tanacetum; species Tanacetum coccineum. The sequence goes on along the minus strand of BQNB010036560.1, from coordinate 39,802 downwards.
ATTTTTTGGTCTAATGGACAAATCTGGATACCAACACTCCTCGATCAATTTGCAAAATAAGACCAAAGATGCATGTTAATATAGTTTGGATAGTTTTCAACATGTATGACACGTCCAAACTATTTGTCCGATTTCCCTTTCAGGAAACTGTTTTAGCTTAACGCCTTAAATCATTTTGCATCTTTGAAAAAGAATCGCCTCAACCCTTTTGACAGTTCGACATAGAACGTAAACCAAATTCACTCATTTGTAGATAAACGTGTCAAGATTGCCACCTATGGAAAATGTTTACATATAAAACACTTACTCTTTTAGATCGGGAGGATAATATTTTGATTTTGTCTTGAATGTTGGTCTCTGAACATCAACACACATCAGCTTAACAACCTCTTGAGGAGGCTTAGGATAAAATGGTTGCACACCCTCCATCATCTGATCTCGTATTAAACAAAGCCAAGATCAAATTTTTATATAAATATTCTTAAAAGAATCGTTGATCCATAAGGGCATGACAAAAAAAGAATGAAAGGTCAAACGGGTCAAAAGTTGCTAAAATTATATTTTTAGCGGCTAAAACCCCCTGTATAATTTTATTCTAAAATCTTCGATTACTGTATGAACTAAGTATTTATATTTGAAAATTTGAACAGCCAGTGTTTCTGGTCAACCTGACCCTGATCACTAATACGATTATGAAAAGGAATATAGATAAAAGTACCTCGTAAAGAATAAGGCCAAAAGTGTACACATCCACGCCTCTGTCGAATAGTTCATCTTTATGGATCTCCGGTGTAATGTATAAATCTACACTCACATAAAAGACACTGTCTTCAGAAATAGAAAAGTAAATAATTAAAGGTTGGTATTTTTCAAGAACTTACTTTCTCTGATTAATGCAATACCTGCAACCTTCAATAGGTCCACGCTATCCATCAAAATATGTAGATGTTCATTCCCCTGCCAAATTATAGTCTGTCAAGAAATAAAAAACGTCAAATAACAAATAAATGCAAAAAATGACGAAAGTATAGGCCAAAAGGGCGGGTTTTGGTAACGGGTCAGAAATGGTAAATTTTGGTGTGGTGCTAAATACCTTTTTAGTCCCTCTTTTCGGAACTTGATAAATATGTAATCTATTAGATGTACCCAGATGACCCATTATCAATATGGTTTAACCCGAACTGATCCGATTTCATAAAAATAGGTTAAAAATTTCCTTCTAATAAAAATGAACAGAATGTGCAAAAAGTCAACAACATTTTTACTTGTATAAAATAAGCCAAAAATTTTCTAAAGGCTATATATAAGCCGAAATAAACACCCCTAAAATGTGCCCATATAAATTTTTTGTTACATACTTTCTCAAAACATCGATAATCAATAATGTTAAACTGAATTATAAGAGACATTTGAGCTCTTTATAAGCGTGAAGTAGTAGGCTATGTTCACATTTGAAAAATAGATTTAGATATACTTACGTAAGTGCAATAGAAGATCTTTAAACTCGTTGGCTCCACATCCATCAAAAACGCTCCCAGAAGTGAGTGTGTCCAAGCAATTTCACTGCCAGGCTACTACACCAGCGGGTAACTAAACAAACGCAGCTTAGTTTGAGCCTTTGTTTTCGTTTCCGCTGCGACCTACACCCATACCGAACAAATTAAACTCATTCATAACCATTCAAAACCTAAATAACTAAATTCACATCGACACATACTCAAAACAATTTACACTTTTCATTGTTGGAAATAGCAAGATACTTTCTATGTTCTAGCGATTATAGCAACAGACAATGAAAATTATGAATGTCAGTCTCCCATGACAAAATTGGACCTAATATTCCAAGGTATATGAAACTGTCCCCTAAACCAAAGTATAATCGGTAACAAAATGTAGCTTACTATTACTAATACTTTGGCAGTTTGTTCCTATAAACTCAGTACTAAGCATTTCTAAGCATTTAACAGAAAGTTTTGTTTAGTAATCCCAAATACCCCAAATAAGAAGTCTCAATAAGCAATCACAAACAACCCTATAAGCAGTTATTCTCATAAGCAATCTCAAACAACAATAACATCACACATTTAAATCACTTATCTTAAAAAAAAATCCTACAAAAACCCTAAAATATGAAAATATCAAATATTAGTAATTAAGCTTGATAAACTTACAAATCGAATTCGGTTTAACTCATTGTTGTCACCACTGTTGACCGTATATATCCAAACCTTCTTGATTGAATGTGTTTTTCTGAAAATAGCTCTAATTGAAACAACAGTTGATTTTTTATAATGAAGATTAAAAGGGTGTGAATAAGAGCGCTGGATTTGATGAGAGAAAGAGATGAGAGTGATTTCTTAGTAGATTATAAATTTGAGATATGAATAGATTTGTGGGGATGTGATTCGGTGGGTTTGGGAAGAAGCTTCATAGTAAGGGAAGATGATAACATGGACACGTGTTATTTCTATAGACAGATTAGAAACGTCATAATATTATAATATATTTCTACTGTAGATAGGGGAGTATTATAATATATTTCTACCGTAGACAGGTAGTATTATATTATATTTTAGCAATTACTGTTCATTGTGTGAGATGGGTAAGACTACAACAAATGTTAAATATATATAATATATATGTTTTTTATATCTATAATATCGTTTTATAAAATAAAAATTAATCTAGTATGAATATCGATATTGAGAATTGTATGATCATGTCACCTACTTTAAATGAAATAACTGATAATAGACTTTGTAGTTTAAGATTTTTCAATACTTATATATAGTGTCTTAAAGACCAATCTAAAATGGTATCCTATTTTTTATATTAACCTTAAAGATTGAAGTCATTGGATGTTTACGTTTAACAAACTCAACTTAAGCTAGCAATTGGACATGTTTATATTTCTTATGCTTGAACAATAGTTGGTTAAAGGGTTTTTCCGGAGCTTAAAGGATAGTCGGAAAATATGAAGGAAATGTTGCAAAAATCGTGAATCGATAGTCTAGCGTTCGATCCTTTAGTAGCTTGTAAAGGTTTAGGCAGGATTAGTCGACAATTAATCGGACTGACTCCAACAAGTTTTGAGTATTTTCGGCGAGTTTTAGGTATTTCCGGCAAGATTAAAAAAAACAACTTGTAAGTGATTAAAACAAGTTTACGTGGGTTTGGCTAATTCCGGCATGTTTTGAAGGTTTCCAGCAAGTTTGAACACCATTGATCGTCGTTGACCACGGCTGAACGATTTGTTCAACCGATTTACACAAATCGAAAAGTTTGGTGGCCCGATAGCGCTTAGCAGGCGGCGATTAATCAGAATATTCTTAAATGAAACGAAGAAAAAGTTTGCCAAACGTAATGTTCATTCAGCATTTCTGCAAAAATTATGATTATTTAAAAAGAAAACCAATCATAGTTGTTACAAGTATTTTCTACGTACGTACATGCATCTTCACTCTCTACACTCATCAATTACGCATGCGTAATGCTAAACTGTACTAAACTACTAATTATATAGTAAAAAACCCAGAAGTAAATAATTGTTTTACGAGTCGTTATTCTTAAGAAAACACTGCATTAGGTAGACAAGTAAACCTAAAAGTTAGTAGTAATAATGGAACATCGAAGTCAAATTGAACCTACTCTTAGATATAGAAGACTTTTATATTTATTAGATAAAAGATGTTACATTTAAGTATCAAAGGATAGATCAAAATACATTAATATATTAAAAGTTAGTAACTGTGATTAGATTACATAGGTGTCAAGTTCATAAGATAATCGATCAAAATATATTAATATATTAAAAGTTAGTAACTGTGATTACATTAATCGCTTTGGTCAATGAATTAAATCTCACTTAAATCCACTAACCAATTTTATAAGCATCTTGATCTAGCATTACGGTTTTATAAAATTTTAAATGGGAAAAATGTGATCATGATTGTGCATGTTCGTTTGACCTCTCAATTTTTTTTCTTAATGCTCCATTGTTTGGACCATGATTTGTTATTCATCATCTTGTCATGATTTGTCATGATTTGTTGAAGGTAAATAATAAGATTTCTACTGGTAACAATTCGTTTAAAAAAGGAAATACGATTCTAGCAAACACTATGAAAGTAGGGTTATTACTTTTTTTTAAGGATTATTACTAACATGTCTAATGTAATCTCGTCAAATTATTCCTGCGAAAGATGAGCAATATAAACACTACAATAACGCCAAAGGTTGCTAAACGACAAAAAATTTTGATTTTCTGATTTTGTCTTTGTCAAAAAGTTGATGAATGTTGACTGAAAACTCTGACAAAGGCCCCGGCCATTTTTTATACAAAATTGTTTTTCCTCACTTTTTACGCCATACTACTTCAACGAACGAGTTGACAATCGTTAAAACATTATTTACTAAAATAAATTTATTTTAATAATTTAATAAATGCATCGATAGGAAAAATTAAATTAATTATCTAATTAATTACTCTTTCCGTCCCAAAATTATTGTCCTCTATTGATTTTTCACGTTTTTTTTTTCCAACTTTAACCTTAAATATTTTTTTTTATATAATGCTTAATGAAAAGTATATGAATCGATTGGTTTTTAAATTTTTTTTTATTATTATGATTTTCATCAAGTATTATATAACACAAACAAAAATATTTAAGGTCAAAGTTGAAAAAAAAAAAAACTTAAAAAGTCAATAGGGGACAATAATTTTAAGACGGAGAGAATATGTGATTTTACCTTTGGTAAAGCTTTTTGGTAGTTAAAGGTAGATATCATTAAAACATTCTTGTCAGTTATTTAATTGTTCGCTTTTATATTTTATAAATTTTTTATTATATAGTTAATTATAAACATCATTTAAATTATAAAATCATATAAAACAAATATATATTTTTTATAAGTACGTACAAGTTTTATTATAAACAAAGAGTTTCAATGTCGACGGAATTAAAGGAACTCGGTGTTGTGGTGGAATAGAATCAACGCACTTCAATAATAGCGAATATATGCGGGTACATGTTTGAGTTACGCATTTTGAAGACTAATTTAATAACATACTCGATGAGAGGGAAAGAAAGGTGATTCTAGAGAGAGTGGGTTGGATGAACACTTAGAGAGATAAAGTTAACATAAGATAGAAATGTATTATGATGTGAAAAATGAACAACCAACCACCTCTCCAAGGCATGGAGAGGTGTATAAATACTTACATGTGGATATGGGCTTGGGCCTTCATGGGTTTGTCCATGGGCTTAGCTAACTAGCCTAGTAAGTTTTCAAAAATTAACTTAACGAGCTAACTACAATTATCTATGGAAGTGACCGACACTTTTGTGTTTCTAACAATCTCTCCCTAAGGGAGGTCACTCCATTTTACAAAAACTTAAACCTAGCATACTATGTTTTATCTTTAGTCTTGAGCTCGTAGTCTTTAACATCTATCGTTAACTTGTGATTTGATGTAGTGATCATTGACTTTAGGCTTGAGCACTTTGAGATCATCAACCAAGCATAATCTCGATTCGCCATCTTATAAATTTTGTCATCTTGTGAACTTGTGACTTCTGGACCGACATGCTCATACCTTTCTTGATATTTTGCCATCTTGTAAACTTGTGACTTCTGGACCGAAATGTCAATACCTTTCTTGATAGGTTATCTTGAAAAGCTTTAATGATTGCCTTCTTTCTTAAGGTTCGGTATAAGATAACATCGGTGGCACTTAGTAAGGTGGGATATACCTTTTACATCTCTCCCAATCAGACAAAATTTTGACAGGGGGGGGAGGAGGAAAAGAGGGACCGGGGGAAAACTAACAACCCCCCCCAGGAAAGGAGAGAGGGAACTTACCCAGAAGGAAAATTAGGAGGGGGGGGGGGAGGGGGAGGGAGGGGAATCACTCCCTGCTAATATAGTGGGGGGGGGGGAGAAGAAGGGGAAAGGGTGGGGGAGGGGAAAAGATAAGCAGGGAGAGAGGCTAGCAGCGAACAGAAAAAGACGTACGGTATCAGAGTAGCGGAAGTCTTGAAACATGTACTTGAGCTTTCATGATGTCTTTATGTTTGTTGGTCGGGTATGAGCATGTGGCTATGAATCTTGTGAGTCAGCTGGAATCAGGTACCTTCACCTCTATCTTTAAGTATCCTGCATTAAAACAGTTAGCAATAAAGATGGGGGACGAATATGGCTTTGTCATTCGCCCATGTTTGGTTGGAGTAACCTTCGAATCCGTAAGGATCGACATGTGATCAGGTAGATTCAATTTAAGAAGAATCTCTTTGACAGGATTTCCAATGTAGTATAGAATCTTTCTAACACTATGCATTAGATTCATCAAAACTCAGCATGTTCTCTTTCCGGAAAGTCTCAACCCTGAAGACACTCCCGATAAGAGTGAACTGCAGAGTTCACTATCTCACTGATTGAATAGAAAAATCGATTTGAAAAAATCAATTGCTGCGTTTTGCTTCTCTTTCTCTATCTTTATTCCCCCGCTCGTGTCACTTGCTAAAGTGGTTTTGTGACACATCGAGAGTGTTTATCATTTCAAAAATTCATCATCAACCGTTAATCCATATACTGGAACAAGTTTGATTCTTGTAGAATCGCACCATCATTTCTTTCTAGTTGTCACAAGTTTGATTCATATAGAATCGCACAAGTCACCTACCATGATGCTTGGTTTGATGTGGTTCAGTAGGTATTTCCTTCTTTCACTGTGAATACTTATGTATCACTCGGATGTTCTGGCAAATCATAAGGATAATGCGTTAGGACTCTTAATTTATATATATAATATATATATATTTATATTTCTATATATTATATATATATATATATATATATCTAGATTATATATAATATTTTATATATATATCTTGTTATTCACTTGTGTGACTAAGAAAGCATAATTTTAACAGTGTCCTAATGAGATTTATGGATGATCTCTTTTGGCTCTAGACTCAATAGTGCACTTTGGTTTTCGTCGGAAGACTGGAGCAGACTTGCCCACCTTTTCAATATTCAAAAACTCGATAGCCAACTCGGAGTGAGAAAGTCGATAGAAATGCGTGTAATCTTTGTGAGAAATGAAACAAGAGTCTGTTGAGAGACCTTGAGTGGCTAGGGAGGGTTGTGCATAGCGTCATTGGGTCTATGACTATCTTTAATGTCAGACAACAACTTAGTGTTTCCAACAGTTTATGTATTGACCTGGTTTCTGCCTAAGTGTATGGACGGCTTCTTTCTTTTCACCCTTTATCCTTACATTTCTTTTTCATTCTTCAACCCCTTCAATGCTTACCGAGACTTCATAGCTAACACCTTGTTGGGTTTGTTCCAATGTTAGCTCCATCTCAGTCGGCATTATTCCTGATTCTCACTTTTTCTCCTTTTGTATCATACCTAAGGACTTCTACACTAACTAGTGGATATCCCTGGGTAGATCCCTCCGGTTCTGGATGGATCATGGGATTTGAATACATATGCCTAACCACCTTATAACTCCATAAATTTAAGTACATGGTCGGTCTTTTTGGGTATTCCATCACAATCCTTCAAAAACCATTGAAAAGTTCAATCAAAGTGTTTGATATAAATATCAAAAGATTTACACTTTGAGAGTTTTTCATAATCACTAAAAGCTCCCCCTTAACATGTGCACCGTAATCATAGTACATGCTAAGTGTGGAGTGCATTGAGTCCATTTTAAATGATCACATTTTAGTACAAATTAGATTCAGTTTAATCACATTTTCTCCCCTTATCCAAAATGTTAATCCCTTGATATTTTGGATATCAATTGATTAAACGTTCGGGGACAAAATGTTACACAATATCTAACAGGAACATTTTAATGCTCCCCCTCAATATTTGAGGGTATATAAGACAGTGCTGAGTACAATAATTTGAAATTTTTTGAATTTACTAAGAAATTCTTAAAAATTTTGTACTCGAGCACTCCTTAATATCACCATAAAGTCTACACTACATATATACAAATTCACAAGTTATTATTATTTACTAGGTTTGACCAGTTTTTGATAAGGACGTCATATGATAAACCATATGGTCTTTTCCGGCAGCCAAAGGTCTCCCCCGTACAATCTCCCACCAATGAATTTTTCCAGGCTCCTTAATAACCTTTTGTTCCTGAGTTGTCGATCAATAGCTTAGATCATAGCTCCTGCTCTTTCCCTGTCTACATTTCTCCAGACTGTCTGAGGCAAGTACTCCATCCAGATTCGCTTTAGAATATCATCAAGAGCAGACAGAACATCGTTGAGTGTACCGTCACTAAACTTGTAGAGTTCATCAATACGCATCAATCTGTTCTTTTTGTCTTTATTTTGATATATGAAGCCTTTGGGATTGGAGTATGCTGTATATGGTGTCTTTTGTTTGAGATCTGATCTGTAAGTATCCGGCCTTGTGAGGTTGAGCTTCTTTTGATAACTTTTGACACCTAATTGAAGATCTTCCACACGCCTTCTGAGGACAACGCTTCTTGTAAACATTCGCAGTGAGACACCCAAAGCAAGACGTTCCTCAACGTTGAGATTTGTCAGCTTGCCTTGAACAAGAAGAAGCAGCATGTCTTCTATATCTTGAAGGCGAAGTCTGTTGTAGTCGCCTTCTTTGAATGTGTACAGCTTGTCGTCATTTCTACGAACAGTGATCCAATCCAAATGTTTGTAATTATGCCATTCGACAATCTTAAGCTTTGTAACAGCAAGGATTCTGTGTTTGGAGTAGACATCACGAGCAGATTCCCTGTTTACTGCAAATCCATAGAATTGTTGACGTTTTCGCCCCCAGTGAGAGATGCCCCATAATGCATGTTTGTCGTAGACACTCGGCACTTGACTCCACATTGAGTTTGGGACGAAGTCTTCAATCCATTTGATGTGTCCATAATCTGCAGCCTTTGTCTTTGTCACTGAAGTTGCATAAGTTCGGCTTGAGACACCACCACTTAGATACGCAAGGTCGTTGTTGATGAAGTGATCAAAAGGTATTACTCGACGACCTCGTGAATTAGGTATCAATGGTAAGGGCTTGCGAAGATCATGTGGATATTGCTGTCCTTCGGGGTTGTTCCAGTCTAGTTGATCAGTAGTTGCTTTGCAGACTTCTTCAAGGAAATATTCAAGTTCCACCAGACTTTTGCACGAACCTTTCATTAACTCGTATGTTGGACCGGCTAATAATTCTGGTGTCAGAGTATCAACTTTGAGCCGATTCATCATGAATGTTGAGAAGTCTAGAGGAGTGTCCATCTGTTCATTAAATGACTCACGAGGATCTTCATTCCGAGCTAAAGTGCTTATCCAGTGTTGAACTGGTCCGTGTTTAGCAGGCAAAGTCTTGTTCCAATCACGGTCGGGAGTTGGAGGTTTTGTTGGTTTCTGAAACCAATCAGGATGCTGAGTGGTCTCATCAACAGGTTGATCTTCAGTAAATCCTGTATCGAACTCCTGATGTGTGGGTTCTTCCAAGTCTTCAAAAGCGTGTATTGGTTCCTCTGCTTGAGCAGAATTGCCAGTAGACGTATGATGAGATTTGGACCCTTCTTTAGACTTGCCAGATGATTTGGAAGTCTTCTCCTTTGGTGCAATTGTTGATTCTGGTTCTTTTCCAGCTCTTCTTCTCTTGGACCCCCAGTTTGATCCAGTGAAGGGTTCTTCGTCTTCATCCTCATCATCTCGACGTCTTTTAAACGCGATAGTATCTCTGTATGTTTCAAGGATGTCTTTGTCAGTTTCATAAGCGTTAACCAATGCTTTGTAGAGAGTCTTCTGCTGAATTGATCTGTCAATTGATTTGTTATTCTCCATTTTATCAATGAGAATCTTCTTCAGTTCGAGCTCAGATAGGTTAGCTGCTACCGCATGGGATGTCTCAGCTTGATTGGATGAACGAGTCAGAACTTCAGCTTCAAGTTGGTCATTTATGAACTTCTCAATTTTCGGTAAAATCTTGGAGACTTGTTCTTTAACTTGCTCTTTGACTTGCTTTTTGATGATTTTCCTCATATTTTCATCAAGTGTATTGATGAAGTCTTCATTTTCAGCTTGAGCTTCGTCTCTAATTCTGTCTGACTGAAGTTGCATAGCTGTTTTTACGGCTTCATTCATCTTATCAATGTCGGGAATTAAAGTAACTACACTAGCAAATTGGTTTGTTTGTTTGAATTCTGAGAAGTCGTCTTCTAATGCTTTAACTTTATCTTTAAACTTAAATAAGGAACCAAAGGTTAGAAGATTTTGTAGTGATGTACTTGGAACAATTATCGGTGTGGGAATAGGTGTTTGTTGCTGAGGTTGAATGAAAGGTGGTGGAGGAAGTGGTGTTATAGATGAAGGAGGCATTTCAACATTCGTGGAGACGGGAACATCTACCAGAGATGTTGACGCAGTTTTTAGATTAAGAATGGAGTCAATACCTGTATCCGGATTAGGGTTGAGCATGTTTGAAATAAAGCCTGATGATACAGAAGAACACTGTTGTTGAACTTCAGGAGTGGCAGTTGTTATTATCACATAAGTATCTTCTGTTACTTGAGTACCTTGAATATTAGTCTGTGGAGCATCTGTCATTTCAGTATCTCTTCCTTCCAGATTGACGTTCACGTCCCTGTATAATTCATTCACTTCGTCTTCTTCATTTGTCTCCTCTTCATCCAGTTCTTCTCCTTCAACATTGACTCCTTGAGTTTCGTCATTATATGCTTCATCATCAGACCACTCTTCTTCTTTATCTTCTTCATCTTTTATTTCTTTTTCATCAAAAGTAGACAACCTGGGATGAAAAAGGTCGTCATCATCATTGTCTGATTCAGTCTATTCATTTAATCATAGCTTGTTCGTAATAACCTTCATTTTAGCATTTCATCATTCTGATCTTACTTAATCTTCACTCACTTTTACTTCATCTCATCTTCATTCTCTTCTTCAGTCATCATTTTGATTTTTAATCATCTCATCCACATTCACTTCATCAATCATCTTCCTAGTCACTGGACTTCCAAGAAATCTGCTCATCATCAGAGTTATATGTAGGTACATCGGGAACCCCCTGGTATAACACTAGTTCTTCAATCTGCACCTGAACAGCTGGCGTGAGAGTTGTGAGTCTGTATCAAGCTTCTTTTGGTGGCTAGTTTTATCTGTTCAGCCTCAGACAATGCAACCTCAGATAGCACATTTAGGCCTTTTTCTTTTGACGTTGTTACTGGTTGCTTCTTCTTGACAGGCTTAGCCACCTTTGTTGAAGTCTTGATTCTTTTTCCTTTAGAAGCTTGAGCAGACTTCTTCTTGGGAGATGATACAAGATCAGCTTTATTCTTTACATACTTAGGTTTTGGAATCTTCTCACCAGTAGCATAATCATGATAAGTCTTGTAAGCTTTGGACTCCAACATGGCTTGGTTGGTTAAGTGATGAGGGAGAATAGCACCGTATATATGTGTGTCCTGATGTTTAGAGATAACTCTTATTGTAGTGAACATGGGGTCATTCCTGGCAGTGTGCCAAGACATCTTGTTTCTCCTTGGTATTGACCGATCCTTTGCCATGAAGTAGTCTACAATGACTTTTATGAATCGTGGATAATACATGTCATTGTTCTTCTTAGAGTTCTTTTTCTCTACTTGATACACCAAGTCTTCCTACAGCAGGTAGACATAATCCACATTCTTGTTATGATACATGCCCCAAAGGATTTGAGCACATGACAAGCGAAGACTTTCCAGAGCAGTAGTTTTTCCACTTAGACACTTATTGATGATGGCAGCAAATGATCTCCATGGTTGATGCATGTGATTAACATTGACATCAGATAAAACCTTGATCTCACCAGTGCGTCCAAGCTCTGTAATAAAAGAGAGAATTTCCTCTTCAAAAGGAGGATCTTTAAATTTCTAACCTGGGAGTTTAGGGTAAATCTGAAGCATATCTCTGAAGTTGTCAACGTTAACAGTATGGCTTTTTCCGTTCATCTTGAACCGAAGTAAAGAATGATGTCTGGAGGCAGTGACCCAAAACTCTTGCATGTAGATTTCTGGTACATCAGCAGTGATCTCAAATGCTTTGTAGAAGGAAGTGAGTTTGAGAGCGTCTAGTACCACTTAAAGAGTAGGTACCTTGGAATTGAGATTGAAGCTTAGTTGGAGATTGCATTTCCCTATCTTAAGACGGTTAGCAGGAGCGACTAAATCATCATCCAAAGCCTTTTGCTAAGCTCTTGTGATATCCATGATTCTGCTAAGAAATGATCAATATCGTTTATGTTTGAACAATACACTATAGAGACTTTTCAATTGAGCACTTTGAGCTGATTCATGATGCGAAAATTTCTCAAGGATAGGGCACTCTAAACCTTTTAGCACTTTTTAAGATATATTCCTTTAAATGACAACTTAGATTGACAAAAATGCTTAAGGAATTAAGGAAAATTCTTTAACTATTTAGGAATCGAGTTCTTTCTAATTAGGTAGAGAATTTTGATAACCTAAGCCTATTTTTAGTTAACCTTGTTTTACCTTACAATTAAGCCAGTTTAACTTGATTAGAGATTATAATTAACCAATTTTAATTACTTCCCTAAAACAGGTTTTAAATTGCCTTCTAGTTGGAAAATTGATCTTAAGTGTTTTTGGTCTTGAGAGATAAACCGCCTTCCAATGAACACTAATAGATTGGTTTCTAAAAACAGTTGTTTGGTTCCTTAATAAAAGCTAGTTGTTCGGTTCCTTAAGACAAACTAGTTGTTCGGTTCCCTAACGCAGTTAGTTGTTCGGTTCCTTAATGAATCTAGTTGTTCGGTTTTTGAACAAAACTAGTTGTTTGGTTCCTTTAGGAAAATTAGTTATTCGGTTCCATAAACCAATTAGTTGTTCGGTTCCTTAATGAATCTAGTTGTTCGGTTTCTGAACAAAACTGGTTGTTTGGTATACTAACAAAACTAGTTGTTCGGTTCCTTAATACATCTAATTGTTCGGTTCCTAAAGACAAACTAGTTGTTTGGTTCCTTAAGACAATCTAGTTGTTCGGTTTCTGAACAAAACTGGCTATTCGGTATACTAACAAAACTAGTTGTTCGGTTCCTTAATACATCTAATTGTTCGGTTCCTAAAGACAAACCAGTTGTTCGGTTCCTCAAGACAATCTAGTTGTTCGGTTCATTAAAGGGAACGAGTTGTTCGGTTCCTTTAAGAAAAATGAATTGTTCGGTTCACTTATAAATTTCACAAACATGACGTTTTGAACATTAAGCGGGCATCACTTAGCATATGTTCTTACTTTCACATAAATTTCCACAAAAACAAAAAAACAACATAGAACCTTCAAACCGAGTATAATAGGCATTCATTCAAGATTTGCTACAAGTAAGGGAATGATATAAACACTCAAACACAAATAAGAAATCAAGCTTCCTAAAACAAAACCCACTAACATATTACAATATCTTCTAAAAACCCAATTTTTTCGAGCAACCAATCAGGCATATCTCATTCATATGTTAACCATTTACAAAACTGATTAAACCGAGTGCTAATCACACCAAAAGCTATAAAACCCCTCAACTAATTTGGAGTTTTACCCAATTTGATTTTCAAGAACCCTAATTTAGAGAATTAGGGATTTCAAGATCAAGAGAGGATGAAAGACCAATTTCTTTGAGATGTAGGTAGATTAGGCGATGAAGAGCATTTTTATATTGTACCTTAGTGATGAAAACGGCTGAAAATGATGAACAAGATGGGGCGAATTCGAGTTGAGTGAGGGAGGGAAAATAAAAGTCAAGAATATGTTTGCGTGTGTAGGTGACGGGTGGGGTGGGGTGTTATAAAACTAATTTTGTTTTTGACATAATCACCCCCCCCAAGTTACATAACTCTTTAATAAGTTTTATGTGGAAACCTATAGATCGGTGTAGCTCTAGTTTGTTAAGAACTAATCTAGGATAATGATAACATAGGCGAAATATTCAAACATAGAATCAATATTATCATAACAAGGTTTTACCAAACATTCACCACAGCCCCAATATTATTTGATCAAGATAATACGGTTACATCAATGAACTGTAACAGGGATCAAGGAAAACCTTGATTACCTTGAGGCTAAAACTACCAAACCTAGGCGTCCACTTAGAGGACTTGACGCCTAGAACACACACACACACACTTTTCTTGTGTTTACATCTTTGACGCACATAAAACTATATCTAGGGATCTCTTTATATAGTAGAGTCCATCTAGATTTACAAGGGAAACAAAATTGTATAAGGAAACTAAATCTTTTAATTCTTTAATAAACTTTATCTTTATCTTTAAGAATCATATCTTTTGGAATCTTTTATCTTTTATAGAATAAACTCCACCAGCTTGTAGAATTCCATAATGCTAGATTCAGTCCTTATGTTTCATTCTTGTTTTATTCTTGTTTTGTCTTATCAACTCAAATATAATTCTCAACAATCTTCCCCTAGTTGATAATGACAAAACCAAATAAGCACGAACTTCCCCTGAAGTTAATATACGAATGAAAACTTCCCCTTAAGCTACTAAGGATCTACAAGTTGCAAATCAATAAATCTTCTTCCCCTTTTTGTCAATATCAAATAAGAGACTAAAGTATGCAACTTTGATCTTCACAACTATGAACCAATATTACACTTCTAATCCAAGTATTCCAATGACTCAAATTGCCCTCCATTACGCACCTTAAGAAAAATGAACTTTAGCAGTAGAAACTTACACTAGCAGTAGTAACAAAGGCTAGTAGTAGTAAAAAACCTTCTCTTTAATGTAGCATATAAATGGTTAAACAATTTAACATTAAGCTTCCCCTGAAACCCATATGTTAACCATTTCTTGAATGTAGGCTCTATGTAATGATTACTGATGAAGAAAACTAAGTATAACGAACTTGATGCTGAAGTAGAGTAACCCAAACTTGTGTCTTATATCTTGCACTATCAACATGACTTCGAACGTATACCCAAAACCAATGTATAGGGAGACCGCAATCTCTTGACAATTTATCCTCATCTTCTATGAGACACATAACCAAAGTGATAGAAAATGTGAGCATTGAGTACCATAAGAAAAATCACACACATTTGCTAGATTTGTCAATTCTTCGTCACAACATTGAAAACACAAACAAGTTATCTTCAAAGTGTAACACCCACTTTAAGATATGATAAGAATACAAACCCAAATAATTCCACTTAATCGTCAAATAGATGATAAATAATCCTCTTCGTAACCAATTAATCCAATAAATACGAGCCATTAAACTGTTAAAAATATGTAAATCAAAACATTACCTTCCCCTTAAACCAAGCAGTAGTAACCAACAGTAGAAAACTTCTTCTATTGGCAGTATTAAACATACGAGCAGCACAAACCTTGGTTTAAGTCCAAAAGTAGTAACTGCTAAAATTTACCCCAGCAGCAAAAACTTAATACTGGCAGCATTAAAAATATACTAGCAGTATTAATCATACTAGCAGCACTAAGTATAAACTGGCAGCATTAACCCTTAGTGATAGCAGCACTAACATGAACTGGCAGTACTAACTTCATACCCAGCAGTACTAATTCTTCCCCTTGGCAGTATAAAGTGTTCCTTCCTCCCATACCTTTTGAGACACTTTTTAACGTTAGTAAAGCACCAATATTTATGATCACCAACAGTAATGTGTCATGTGTCAGTAGTAACCACCAACGAGCAGTACAAAACATATAAGGATACCTTTTTTTTAAGTATCTAGACGACACCTTTTTAGCGACACTTTTTTAGTTGTTAAACTGTCACTAATCCTTGTCTTTGCATCTATCATCTTGATGCCGTGTTTTATGCATCCCTACTAGGGTTCATCATCAATCAAATGATCGACTCACCAAATCTAGTAGAAACATTAATGATCACCATTTTGGTTTTTATTAAATTAGGATTTGTGAATACCCTAATTGCAACGAATTAAACCAAACACCAAAAAACAGAGAACATGACCACTCTTCCTTCATACATTCGACATCAATACACCTTTTAGATCCTAGATCGAGAGCCACGAGGCTCTGATACCAATTGTGGAAACCTATAGATCATTGTAGCTCTAGTTTGTTAAGAACTAATCTAGGATAATGATAACATAGGCGGAATATTCAAACATAGAATCAATATTATCATAACAAGGTTTTACCAAACATTCCAAGCCCCAATATTATTTGATCAGAACAATACGGTTACATCAATGAACTGTAACAGGGATCAAGGAAAACCTTGATTACCTTGAGGCTAAAACTACCAAACCTAGGCGTCCACTTAGAGGACTTGACGCCTAGAACACACACACACTTTTCTTGTGTTTACATCTTTGACACACATAAAACTATATCTAGGGATCTCTTTATATAGTAGAGTCCATCTAGATTTACAAGGGAAAACATAATTGTATAAGGAAACTAAATCTTTTAATTCTTTAATAAACTTCATCTTTATCTTCAAAAATCATATCTTTTGGAATCTTTTATGTTTTGTAGAATAAACTTCACCAGCTTGTAGAATTCCATAATACTAGATTCAGTCCTTATGTTTCATTCTTGTTTTGTCTTATCAACTCAAATATAATTCCTAACATTTTATTAGCCAATTAAAGTTTAACAATTGGCACAAGTAGTCCCTAATGTTGTTAACTAGCAAACCTAAAAAACTTATATTTGCACATTAACTCCCTAAAGGCATAAACACTTAACATATAAGGCACAGATAAGCTAAGCTTAACTAACTTTCCTTAAGAATGATATTCTATTGATCGAATGTAGTTTAAAGCCTGAATTTACTAAGTCTCAAAGTGCAAATAAGTCCATAAAGTTTTAAACAAATGACATTAAAGCTCTTATAGTTAATATAAATTAACTCCCCTTGAAATTGTGATCCGTCATTATCAAAAACTTTATCCGTTTATTCTGTGACTTATTTTGAAAGACCGTTTTAAACCAATAAAAATAAGGTTTCTCTTATTTTAAGCACATAAGCGCACTGACACGCACACTTATGGAATATAGGAAGCACGGGTTGTGATGCAAAGCAATCATAAGCCTTTGCATGGTCATAAAGTAGACCATACCCGAGAATAAATTCCCGTTATGAGGTCAGGTTTTCTTTTTGAAATACGTTCCTTTAAGATGATGACCGAGTTGCTATCTAAAATAATAGCAAGCCATTTGGCATGTTTTGAAAACATTTGGAACTTCTGCTCGAACTTCATTTACAGCCTCGTATCATTATTGAATGACATTTCTAAGACCGTAAATGTTATCGATTTTCAAAAGACATACCATTATTACCTCTTTTTATATTTTTCGCATTTTTTAATTTTTTCTTTGGTTTTTTTAAAGATTTTATATTTTGTATTTTGTTTTTACAAAAGTTTTCTGAAAATGATTTTTTTTTGTTTTTATGGTTTTTAATATTTATACATATTATACAGGATATTTAAATAGGTACCACCACTATTCTTCAGCTTCATCTGCCAACAGTTTCAGTGTCTCAGGCGTAAAACTTCGCATTCCCAGCTTGTTGATGAGAAATTCAATTCTTTAACTGCCAAGGGCTTTAGTGAAGATGTCCGACAGCTGATATTCCATATTGACACAGCTTGTTGATAAAAAATTTAATTCTTTCTCTGCATAGGGCTTTAGTGAAGATGTTCGCTAGTTTTACTCTATGTTGACAAAGTAAAGCTCTACTACTCCATTCTCCACTTGCTCTTTGATGAAGTAGAATCTGATGTCAATATGCTTTGATCTAGAATGTTGAACATTGTTGCAGCATAAGGGAATATCGCTTTTGTTATCATAGTACATTAGAATTTTATTGAATCCAAGACCATAGTCGGTAAGTTATGATCTCATCCAAAGGACTTGGACACAACAGCCAGACAAGGCAATATATCCAGCTTTCGTACTGGATATCGCATCGCTTTTTTGCCTTTTTGATGACCAGCTAACAAGCCTGTCTCCCAATAATTGCATACTTCCAGATGTACTTCGTCTAGTATCTTGGCAACCCGCGTGACCAGCGTCTGCATAAGCTGTTAGAGCAATAGAAGAATCCTTTAGATACCATAGTCCCCTATTAACGGTTCCTCTTAGGAATTTAAAGATTCTTTTTACAGCATGTAAATGCTTTCGGTAGACTTTTCCTGATACCGGGCACACATGCATACAACAAATGTAAGGTCTGGTCTACTGGCTGTAAAGATTCTTTTTACAGCATGTAAATGCTTTTCGGTAGGCTTTTCGATAATGTGTAGGGTCAACGGCTTTCTCTTGTGTACCTTCATCCAGTTTGGATTTCTCCATCATGGGAGTATCCACGGGGTTACTAAATTCCATACCATATTTTATCAAAGATTCTAGAGCATATTTAGACTGGTTTATAAATATGCCTCTAGGACTTTATGAAATCTATAGTCTTAGAAAAAATGATATTTTACCCATCATTGACATCTTAAACTTTGAACATGTTATTTTTAAAAATTAGTCACATAGTTCAAGTGTAGTAGACGAAAAAATTATATCATCAACATATATTTGTACCAGGAGAATATCTTTGCCTTATCTTCTGATGAATAGTGTGGGATCCACGGTTCCTTTAGAGAATTCTTAAGAGAGTAGAAACTTCAACAATAGATCGTACCACACGCGAGGAGCTTGTTTCAACCCATAGAGAGCTTTCTTAAGCTTGTACGCATGATTCGGATTGTCTTGATCCACAAACCCGTCTGGTTGGCTGACATAAACTTCTTCACATAGAATGTCATTCAAGAATGTCGTCTTAACATCATTGGTAGACGGTTATATTATGTGAGCAGATCATGCGAGGGCGAGGAAAATTCGAATAGCATCAAGTCTAGCCACTGGAGTAAAGGATTCCTCAAAATCAATTCCTTCTTCTTGACAGTAACTACAAGCAACCAAACGAGCCTTGTTCTTTAGAATACCTCCTAATTCATCAAGTTTCACCTTGTAGATCCATTTTAAAGTAATAACCATCACTTTATCTGGACGAGGAACGAGTTCCTAGACTTCAAGACGTTCAAATTCATTCAGCTCCTTTTGCATTGCTTTAATCCAACATGCTTGAGTTAATGCGTCTTTATAGTTCTTTGGTTCAACTGATGTGAGAAAGGCATCATAGTAACAAAATAAGGCTTGTTCATGGAGTTAGAGTCTGGTGGAAACAGGTATTTCGAGTTCATCGATGATGTTATCTAAAGGACGATCCTTGGTCCATTTGGCAACGTGTTCTGAGTAAGGAGCAGTAGTGTGCACAACAATAGGAATAACATTCGAAGAAGAAGATGCTTCAGAATGGTTTTCTGGAATTAGAATACCAAAGAATGGATCGTTATTCATGTGTGCAACATCTAAGTCATGATTGTCATCTTCAGCATCGTTAGGAATGATATGAGATTAAGTTTCAGGTGTTGTTTGAGAGTTACTAGGTGATGGTGCATCTTGGTTAACAGTTGTTGATGAAAGTGAACCGGTTGATGCAGCAGGGACTGGAGCAACTACTTTAGCAATTGGAGCAATGACTTCAGGAGCTAGGGGATCAACACTAGGTGGAGGAGTGACTAATTCATCAAATAACGGTTGAAACAAAATATCCCAATCAGCTCTTATAGGTGGTACAAATGGTGATGATGATTATGTTTCTTCTAGCTTTGTCTTATCTTTGTGATATGATTCCAAGATTTGATTTTAGCGGTTTTACTAATAAGGATACCACCCCCTGGTGCCAAACAAACACTGGCAGTGTCATTTTTAGTGAAATGGTCAAGGATATTGAAGTCCACTTTGACATGACTATGAGACAGAAAGTAATTTTTGAGTGTCTACGTGGACCACATTCTCATGATTTTCAACTAGCTATCCCTATAAATAGGCTCGGTCAACATATGTCACCCATGGAATATCGTACTATCCTTAAGTTACAGCTTACATGATTTATATTTCCAGTTGATGATGATATGCATTTTGAACTGCTTTTCATTTGTAAAGAGCTCCTGGGTTTTAAGTACCAACACAATATGGTTAGGGACGTCCTTCTTGACATATGTAGGTGTGTCGGGATCTTTGCCAAGAAAGAAGCACCTGTGAACTTTTTAACTGACCGCCCGTTGGATGTGAGAGATCCACATCGTTAACAGGCTGAACATTGGATTTTTGGAAGGTTAGAGGTAAACAAGCGTGCGGTATATAACCGGTGTTTCACCCTCTCATAGGGTTAAGTAGTCATGGTTTTACAGCCGGTCAGCTGCTTTGAAAGTCGCCTCATGCAAAGTGACAAAACACGAGAAAGCATGCATTGAAAATCAACACGTGTTTATTCTTTTTGCATTTGATACCTTTGGTTTCCTTGCACCTGAGTGGTGGAGTCTAATCAGCCGAGATCACGTGTTTTATCACATCAATTTCGTGACACCTAGATCCACAAATGTGGTTTTTAAACATATTGTCTTTGCAATTCAAAAAGGGCTAGCGGCGTAGCTTGTTGCCCGTTTACCTTCCACCACTATGTAAATCTTATTTTTAATTGTTTAGGATTGCTAAATCTTGAAACTTAAAATCTTGCTACCTTTTTGAAGCTCAAACCCAAAAAATGATTTCCTATAACCCGAGGATAATAGATCAACCTCCTTGCAAAACAACTTCAAAAACGTTGTTGCCCAAGTAATCTTGACTCGTAAACCTAGAAATATTGAATTGTAATCTATACAACGATAGGCAAACCTTAGCTAAAAATGAGAAGAGAACACATTAACCAAATCAAAAACTTCGACATGCTATATCTCCTTCGGGAACCTCCCATGCAAGAATGAGATCCTAGATTTGTGTATATTCACCCTATGATTCCAATTTCTTAAAAATCCAACAGTTAAGGAACTCATAGAGTTAAATATCCCACGAATGCATAGTAACCCAAACCAACAAACGAATCAAACATCAAACACGGTATCATCATCCTTTTATTTTTGGCCCTCTCAACATTGTGTGATTCCTTCTCCTTCAAATAAGAATCTAATACACCAACAAACTGGTTTTAGTTAAGCTTCAAGATAACTTGCCTCGTGATCTATTTGGTCTAACTCTTCTTAATAGCCATGAACAATTCATGGTGATGGTCAGAAACTGTGAGTCTAAACTGAACAGATCTTTTCAGCCTGCTAAAGGTGATAGACAACTTGTATAACTACAGATTGACTATATAGAAACATTGGCTATGAATACTAATTGTATATGCGGAATCTACACAATAGTATTAAGAAGAACAATGAATAACTAAACTTGATTTCTATTAATCTGTTAAAGTGATTACAGATTACTAACTATGAGATATGATTGTATGAGATGTATCTTGAACTGATATCTCTAACTATGCCGTGAGGGTACTAACTATTTTCTACTAACGTACTAAACTAATATGACCAGTACATTAACACATTGTACTGACAGTACGAATTATAACAATCGGACTTATTTATTATCACTAACAGTACCAAGTTAGGAAAACATAATTCCCAACAATCATCCCCTAAACATGAATGTTGAACTCTTTTAACTTTATGTTTCTTCAGTATATTCTTCTTAAGTTCTTGGAGGATGTATCCAAACACTTTAACATATTGTGATCTCTAATTGTCTTCAGCTATCCATCTTTATTAGCAACATGTCTTGTCAGCAACACTGTAACATCTTTTCAGCAACAATCCAACTAAGTTGGGTTTGTAGTTTTTGGCATACTACCAGCCATAAACGGATTTGATGTTCCTTTACCAGTAGCCGTTTGCTCTGGAAAGTCAACTCTCTATTTCAAAATATGGAGGTTAATACCAATATATTTATTGTAATCAGTCAACCATCAACTGAATTGATTTGTCTTTAACCAATAACCGTTTGCTTTTTGGACTAGCCAATGCTAAGTTTCCCATAACATAGGTGGCAATTGATAAACCATAATAGTTTTATGAGCAAACTATCAGCTATTAACAGATTTGAGTAGTCTTTACCAAACTGTTTAATCTTGGACTAATCAACTCTTCACCAAGAAGCCAAGGTTAGTGAAAAACCCAACAATCTATGTAATTAACAACCATAAATAATTTGAGAAGTCTTTAACCACAATCCGTTGCTTATGGTACAAGCCAATCTTATGCCTATTAGAGCATTGTGAAATGAAGACCATCTTGTTGATGAGGTGTTCGCCAAAAAAAACACTCAAACCCATTCTCATCTCCATTTTACATCATCAATTTTCATCAATCTGTTGCTTAATGAATCTGATCAGATCAAAGGCAACAATACTTTCTCTTTCAACTTCCAATTCCAGATCAAGCATTCTTTGCAATAAATCCTTAAAAAGAGGATATCTTCTTTCAACTAACATATGAATGACTGTCCCATCTTCAAATTCTAGTATGCAAACTCCACAAGCTTTATACAATCTACAAGTGACAATCTTCTAACCTTGTTGATTACTCCAAAAATCACTTTGATCATTTCCTTCTGTTGAGGAGTCCATCATTATCTTCAAATCTCCCCAAAGAATCAACTCAATTCCTTCTAGTGTAATTTCTGAGTACTGCTCCATCATCAAGTTGTATAAGTGAAAAAAATCTGCGCTAACAAATAATGAAGTACCATATGAGATAGTTAATGCTTTGAAGTTCCATTTGGCTCTGTAGATAACCAAGGAAAATCCTCCCTCTGGATGATAGAAACCTTATCCATCTAATAAATAAATGATTTCTCCTCTAAGATTATCTCACTATCTATGAGTACCTTCAAAGTAACAATCTTATAAGGCATTTTCTATGTTCAATCACAACTGCACATCTGATTGAGGTCTTTCCTTTTCCTTGCAGACATTTTGAATAAGAACCCCCTTTTCTCTTCTTTGCACCCTGCTCTGTCACTTCTACCTTAGTAGGTACCTTTGTTGTGTCTTCTTCCTTTAATGTTTTCTGATCAGTGTCTTTTACTCCTTCATTCATCTCCTTAAACCTTCTTTCATCCTCAATGGAACCAACAGCAGTGAAACTTTCATCAAACCTCTTTACTTTCTCATACATAGCTTGTATTTCTTTAAAACTTTTGCTCTTCAAGTCTGAATGTTTCTTGTTTCCAACATGCTTCAGATAAGTCATCATTTGATTCCTAAGTTAAGTTCTTGTAGGAGGTTTGTTTTTTATTTCAATAGCTCTTTGTTATGCAAGAAACCTTTTTTGAGCTGCAATTGTATCATGAAGGAACATTGCTCTTTCTTCCACAGTGAACTGCTCTCTTTCTTCATCTTAAAGTCTTAGAGCTAGAAGTCCTAACAGCTCTCAAAGTCTTGCTTGAATGAAGTCATATTCATATGAAAGGGCAATCTTTGTAGCTTCTTCCTCAGCTAATCTTTTCCTTTCTTCTTCTGTTTCCTAATCCTCTTGCAACTTTCTAGCCATCTCTTCATCCCTAGCAAGTTGGTTAAACTTCTTTTCAGCTTCAGGAATACCCTCATATTCAGTATCAGACTCATCTTCCTCTTCAATTTTCTTTTTCCCTTTATCTTTTGGATCAATCTTTAGAAGAGGCTTCAATGTCAATATTGATCTAGTTGAAGTAGGCCTAGGTCTCTCAGTCTCTTCAACATCCTTAAGCTTTACTCCTTTCTCCTTGTCTCTTGAAACTGCTTTGGCTTGACTCATGTTGAGAAGAACTTGAGCAATTGTTTTATCATCTCTAAATATTGTAGGAGTAGTTGTTTGAGTGGTTGGAGTAGCCCTTCTTCCTTCAGTTTGATCAACAGTACCTTCATCTGTCCTAACAGTACTATCTTTTCCTTTCGGTAAATACAATGGTCTGACAGTAACTAACATATTGGTCTGTCAGTACTAACTTTTTCTGTCAGATACAACCTTTTGCTGAGAATACTAATTACATCTTCCAACACAAACTACATCATCAACATTCTCAATCTCTTCATTCACTAATCTCTTATCCCTCCCACGAATCTTTTAGCCAAATTTTAAGTCTCTATATAATCTAATGTATCTTTAGAAATCTTATCAAATAATGGATCTTTATGGACTGAAGGTTCAGCTTTGGTAGATTTCCTCCCCTGTTTGGATACAAACTCTTTTTGCATCCAGTTTTTCTTTAAGGATCTCTTGCCTGTCAATCTTTGCTTCAAGGATACACTCTTCATCCAAGCTTTGTGGTGTGTGATAATAGGTTTGGCTTTCTTCTTGAGCTTCTTGATCTTTTCCTTTAATTGTTGAATTTCCTTGGCTTGATCTGTAACCTGTGTACACAAAGAGATACAAAGATCATCGACACTTTGGAGTGTCCCATGTCACCCATCAAATCCTTGAAATGTATTTATCACTGATGGACTGACCTCTAAAATTCCCCACCAGATGTCTCTGGAATAAAAATTAGGAAATATGAGTAGAAGGTAAAGCGGTCCAATAGGATGGATCAGACGAGGGTCAACAGTGTCATCACTTGTTTTAGGTAGGAGATGGTATAGGTTGTGCGTTTCAGATGGTCTGTCTGAAAGTGGCAGCCCTCATCCTCAGTTGTTTGTACCAACATAGAAGCAAATAAAGGAGTGGACTTTCCTTGAAAAATGGTTTACCCTTTTTTAAACCATAAAGGAAAAACTTAACTTATTCAAAGCATTTACAGTAAAATGGTCCTACAGGTACAAGGGAACATCTTAGTTGTTTATCTAAAAAGATTGAAATAAAACGTGGATACATTACAAACTTTTTCTTTGCATCTAAGTGTCTAAGCATACCATCAAAAATTAATTTAGAAAAATTATATTTCTGATTAGATGTTAAGCAAATTACAGCAGTGGCAATGTTAGTGGGAATTTGATCCCAAGAGGTGGCTTTTTTGAACAAATATAATGATATAATGTGTATGAAACAGAAACCTCCATTGGGGTGAAAACAAAGCTTTAAAAAATGTTAAAATAGTTAAATCCCCCTCATACCCCATGAGCTGTATAGCATTAAATATAGCCTAATTTAGGAGAGAATCTATCTCATCAGCATCATCAAAAAGAAGATCACTTCTTATTGATGCTTCTGAGATAAACATAGGCTTGCCAGCTACTTTGGCAGTAATGTACCTAACATTGTTAATTATTTTGGATTTAGCAGGCATCCAAAACTAGATCAAAACAATGTATTATAAGACTGACTGTACTTACCGACTACAGTGAGAGCATTATGAATGGAGCTTCGCATAAGAAAATTAATAATCTGATGAAACTCTGCATTCCCTTTAGTCTTCTCTAAATAAGCGACCATATTATGCTTAGGGCACGATTCAAGAACAACCATGGTTGTTGAATTAGTGATCGGTGGTGAGAGATAGATTAGGGCTTGTATGAAAGAAAGTATTTTAGAAGATTATGAAGTGACTGTGTCAACTGATATGAGTTTAATATAGGTTTAGCAGAACCTAATATCAGGAATCAGGTATTCAATTTACACTTTAAACCATTGTCGGATAATTTTCTTCACGTCTCCTATAGCGGTACTTATTCTTGCCTAACTGTACTAACCTTTCACATAACGATACTAACTTTTGCCAACCAAAAAATGAACAAATTTGGTAATAGCAATACTTAAATACCGTCTTAAGCTCTATCCTCAATACTCTTTAAAACCTAATTAAACTTTTGAAATTTGGCACTGATGGTAAAATAGCCTTACTGCAGCACTAAACACTTCATACAAACCTATACAACAAATCATATTGCCTCCATTAGCTAATCAAGCTTATGGGATTGGATCCATCCCAATAGTAACAACCAATAACTGAAACCTGCAAACATCAAATGCCTTGGTTAAAAGATCAACTACATTATCATCATGAGGTAATTTAGCACTTGTATAAGTTTCTTCTCATATGCATCCCTTATGAAGTGGTGCCGAATTGCAATATGCTTTGTTTTGGAGTGATATACTGGATTCTTTACAATGCATATTGTGCTTTCATTATCAATGTAGATCTTTGTGTTCATGAAATTGAACCCAAGTCTAACATTTGAATTTGAAATCCACAAAACAAGTTCCATAAAACAATTTACAGCCGCAGACATATTCAACATCCTATAGTAGAAGACTCTACTAATGGTCTGCTTTTGTAATGCCAATAAATAAGTTCTCCTTGCCAAGAAAATAAACAACTCATGTAGTGTATTTCCTTCAAGATAGCTCCCAGCATAGTCACTATCTGAGGAGGCTTCCAAGTTAAATAAGGATACTCTAGGATACTAAAGGCCCAGTTTGGGTTTACCCTTTAGATACCTAAAGATTCTCTTAACAGCACTTAGATGGGAGGTCTTTAGAGTAACTTAAAACCTATAACAAGCACAGACTGCAAACATAATATCCAGCCTAGACGCAGTCAAGTACATTAAAGAACCAGATACTTGATCCTAATAAAGATGACAGCCACATCACTAGCTTCCTCATCCTTGACTAAGGGCTTCTGGTCCTCAATTGTTGTATCTTGCAGTCATTACATTGATAAAATTAAAACTTCTAGATTTCTGCAACATACTTAACCTGACTTATAAGAAACCACATCTTCTTTCTGTTTGACCTGTAATCCAAGAAAGAAGGTGAGCTCTCCCATAGAACTCATCTAAAATCTACTCTTCATTAATGCATCAAATTTATCACACCAAGATTTCTTTGTAGAACCAAAAATAATATCATCCACATAAACTTGCACTAACATGATATCATTTTTGTCCTTCTTGATGAAAAGTGTTTTGTCAATAGTTCCTCTTCTTCTGTACTATTCTTTAACAAGAAAGTAGATGAAAAGTAGCATATCAGGCTCTATGAAGCTTGGTGTAAACCATGAAAGATCATTCACTACTTTGTAGACCCATTTTTTAGGATACATAGGATCAATAAAACCTAGAGTTGAGACACATAAACCTCCTCATTAATTAGTTGCCAAACAATAACGGCACTGTTTCACATCCAATTGATTAGACATGAATCCCATGTAAAGCAAAGGCTAAAAATATCCTAATGGCTTCAAAAAATCCTGGCACAAGAGCTAAAACCACATCATAATCAATCCTTCCACTGTGCCTATGTCCCTGAGCAACTAATCTTGCCTTATTCCTAACCACAACTCCTCTCTCATCCTTCTTATTTCTATAAACCCATTTTGTTCCAATTGCCTTCTTCCCATATGGTAAATCCATAGGAATCCAAACTTTCTAAATCTTGAATTACAGCAGTTCTTCTTGCATAGCATCAACCCAACTCTCATCTTCAAGTGCTTTAGAGAACTTCTTGGGTTTATTTTGAGACAAGAAACAAGCAAATAAACAATGCTGAAAGTCCTTATGATTATTTCTTCTTTGCTTTTGAATATAACTTACAAAAGCATAGGCTCCATAACTTTTGGTCACTTTACTTCTTGTTTGAACTTTTGATTGTGGATCTCCAAGAATTAGAGTCGAAGGATGAATAGAGTTAATCCTTGATGTGGGAACAGGACTGACATTCCAACAAGTTTCTAAATGTGAAATCAGCCACGCTACCCTCAGTCGTCATAAGATGAATTGGTAAAAATACCATCAGTAGGATTTTCATAAATTTCCTCAAGTGTAGGTATTTTTGAATCATCTTGGTCATGATTGGTTAGATCAGTAAAGGATAGTCCACCATAAGGACTGGCGGTACTAACTGGTGTGCAACATTAATAACTAAGTTAAGTACTTGCAGGTTTTAGGAGCTCCTAGCTTGTAGAAGCAAATTCACAGGTTACTTAGGCCAAACTCCTTCCGAGAGCTTCAGCTGCAATCATTAGCTTCCTGTCTTGTCTTTTAAGGTCGTTAAGCCTCATCCAAAAAGAACTTGATCCTCCTTATCTACTGGCTTCTCATCTGTCTTTAAATCATGAGGTTTTATGTGCTCTCCTGCTTTCTTTGCTGTTGACCTCTTTGACTGTTGAAGAATAAGAAGATCATATTGGTAGTACAAAGTAGTCTTGAGCAGATTCTGCTTTGTTTTCAGAATCACCTGCATCAATAATGTCTTCTAACCTCATTATTATCACTTCTTGTGGACCCGCCATGTTTGGTACTTGATTCATCTTGATCTCACAATTGATAATTCATTGAATCAGTTAAATAATCCAATCAAAAAACAGCCAAGTTAGTCATTTCCCACAATTATTTGGATAATTTTCAAAAAAGGTTTTATGTTCAGGTTTTCTGTCAATTCTCTGGTTTTCTAATTTTATACCCTAAAAGCTTGTTTTGTAGAGATACCAACTAAAAACCCTTCATCTGATTTCCCATCAAACTTGCCCGGTGGTCAATAGTATTAAAGAAGGACACATGGCACCAAAGGTCTTATGTTAGCTTATAATTGGTATTTACGCATTACAGTTCAAAAGGTGTCTTAAAATATGAGGCTTAGTCCCACAAATAACCAATTAATAACAAACAGAGCAGATACTAACTGCTTAGCCCAAAAGGTGCTAGGTAATAATGAATCTGCAGCATAGTCCCCTACAACTTCATAGGGTCTTGTTCTTTATTTTAGCAACTCTATTTTGTTGTGGAGTTCTGGCATTACTGTATTACCTCTTGATCCCTTTTGACCCACAAAATTCAATAAAATCACTGTTCTTAAATTATGTACCATTATCACATCAAATAGTTTTAACCTTTTGATTTAATTGGTTCTCTATTTGTCTTATAAAGTCCTTAAGAATTCCACTAGTTTCATCCTTAGTTCTTAAAAAGAACACCTAACTAAACCCTGCTAAAATTATCAGTTGATGACCATAGGGCAATAAGTCTTATGGTTTAAGCTCCTTATAGATGTAGGTCCAAATAAATCTATATGAAGAAGCTATGAGGAGTGACTAATAGAGCTCACTAATTTGGCCTTACAGGAGGCCTTGTGTTGCTTTCCTTTCTGACAAGAAACACAAGTGTGGTCATTTTGAAAAATCTTTGAAGGTAAACCTCTTAACAAGGTTTCCCATTATAAGTTTGTTAAGTTTTTAAGTTAACATGACCCAAGCCTTCCTATCCATTTGTTAGATACAATACAGTTGTGGCCTTGGTCAATTAACAATAAACCTCCTAAGGAACAATGTTCTCTAATGAAACTTTACATATTGTTTGTGTCTGGGATTTTACGAAAACTTGATTTGCATCAGGTTAACATAAATTCAGGAACAAAACAAGACATTCATAAGTTATTAAAAAAACCTGTTCTCTTGTCACACATAGTAACATTTGTGACACATAAAAGAGAATGAAATCTGAAGTTCTTTTACAAAGCCAAATCAAAAATACTGTGTTGATTTATAGTGTTGTACTTGGTCTATGGTAGATGGGAAACTCAAATCTAAACTTTTCTTGTTTTTACTATACCTTTAACCAGTTATATAACCTTTACTTCCTCCAAAAGGCAACAAGGGCCACCAATTAAAGTCTTGATATATAGCAAGGTAGCCCTTGATTCTAGTCATGTGCCTAGACCATCCACTATCAACAATCCCTTTTGTACTTAAAGCATTATTTAATAATCATTGCACATCAAGTAAAAGAGATTATAATCACTAGGGAGCCCAAGCCCTGTTTGGTCTTGAGTCCTGCCTACTTGGACTTAAAAGTAACAAACAAACTCTAAGACGTGATCTAACAACATTTGTATTTGGAGGACTTTGTGCCAGAGTATCTTTTGGTCTCCAATTATACAACCTGCAAGGCTTAAATAGCATTTTCCTTGTCTCTTCTCAACAACACTAACAGCATTTACGCATAGCAGTAATAACCATATGTTTGAGAAATTTGTTCTAATGTTGTTGTGTTATTCCAGAGGCCTTTAAAATGGTGAATGGCTGTTTTATAAAAAATAGTTTTTGGACTAACCTCTTTCACATTAGGCTTAACAGTAAATAACTTTTCAAATCAATCATAGTTGGTACTAAACTAAAAAAAAACAAACAAAGTCCCCCCTGTTAAAAATTATACCTAGCAGTACTAACATTGTTAGTACCGCTAGCTCTAGCAGTACTAACTAGAATTGTGCCAGTTTTAGTTAGTACTGCTGAAGGAACAAATTGATTTTTATGATTCATTCTTTGCACACTATTCCAAATTAGCCTTATCTCCCTTTGACTAGACTTCTTCCTTATCCTATTGTTTAACTCAGCTTGTTTAGCCATCCTCTTTTCATGGAAATCATAATCTCTAATAAGATGACTAAGACTTCCACATACAAAACATGCTCTTGTAGTAAACCCATATCCCATCCCTTTCTTGTCAACTTTAGGATTTTTATTATGTGTGAATATATTCTTAACAGTTTCTCTAGGAGTTTTTACTTGCTGGTTAGCAAAACTAGGTGTTTCCTGTTTTTCTTTTGGTAGAGACACATGCTCATCTTCACTATCTGTTTCATACTCCTCTATGATAGGAGCATCATACCAAACCTTAGGTTGACATACTATATTAGGTTCATTAACAACTGGTTCATACACTAATTCAGGTGTTTCTGTACTAATGTAGACTCACAAGGTACAAATTCACAGTTATGGGTTCAAATACCTATATAGCAGTCACGAACAATCGACAACATGATCACAACCTATAGATGTCGTTTAATTATAATATACTCGAAGTACCATCAACGATGTGTACATCGTAGCGGCAAAATCATATATATTATATATATAAACATACATGTGATAAGGATCCACTTGCGCGACTTAATCCTAAAACCTCCACTCATTGAGTTATGGACATTTCTTACGATTTATCTTACGTTACTTAATAGAAGACTTTCTATTTTCGAAAAAATTTTATTTTAGGAAATTTACCTTAATTGGTACTTTATAAGCACCTAAGTATATTTTTAATACTTACCATTTTTATTTACATTTTGCACTTAGTAAGACTTTATATGTCTTTTTACATCTTTTATATATTTTGAAACAAATCTGACCCGTACCAAACGAGTTACTAAATCACGTTTTCACGACTCGGAGTAAAAAGAGATTTTATCGGAAATGACATTCCGGACGACTTTTTAGTTTTGGCCGAGATTTGAATCTCGACAAAAATGACCAAAATGCCCTCTTATTAAATCTGATGCAATTTAAATTTTATAAAAACTGCTGCTGTTTGTCCGAAAAGTAACTTTATGCAAAACGTCGCTCCGAACAGCTTTCGTGTTTCGCTAGAAGGCTGAAACTGACTCGAAAATGCCCGAAATTGACGTTGAAAATCGAACCAGCAGCTATTTTTGCCTAAAATAGCTGTCAATTTTAACATGTATTTTCCGAACTTAATTTGCTATAACTTCTTCGTTTTTAAGAGTTACGTGGCGTTCAATTTACCGAAACGTTCACAAAATTACCCTCTTCGATATTATCAAATCAAAAATACAATTTTACAAAGTCTCAGACCCCGAAATATGTGCTAAACTTTCTGTTTTAGTCGATTATTACCAAAACGTGCCAAAATTATTTTTCGACCAAATATTCGCTTACAATACTCTTACTTAACCTATACACGGCCTTCATGCCGATCAATCAACCTAGCACAACTAGTCTAACGCAAGTGTCCCATGGATTTCATCACATTTAAACTACAAAATAACAGAATCCAAGTAAACGAAGACTTATAACAACACCGAAGAGTTGGGTCGACGACTGCTATGGCGCGAACTCAGCGTACACCCGCTGGCCCGAACAACAAATGCACCCTTTTGGGTGCCGAAGAAACCAAACGCAGCCTTGGGTGGTTGGGAAGAGATGGTGAGGAGGTTCGGTGGTTGGAGGAGGGTGGCACGTGGTGTGGTAGATCGGATAGATCGGGTGAAGGGGAGCATTTTTTGGAGTTCGCCGGAAAATTTTTCCGGCGGCGGTGGTGGTGCCGACGGCGGCCAGTCGTGGCTGTGGTGGCCGAATTTTATGGAGGGGAAGAGTGTTTAAGTGTGTGTTAAAAAATGAAATGAAAGAAATGGTATAAATTTTTTATTTATAATAAAACTTTTAAAGTAAAGTGACAAGTACCAAATAATAGAGTGTGAATTGTGTAAATATAAATTGTAGTTTTTGACAACTATCTGTTCGGTACTCGTTTGAACTAGTTAACGGTCGATTCGAGTCACGAAACATGCGCCATTGTTTTCCAAATCATTTTTCCAATAAAAATAAGTATTTGAGTAAACTGCAAAAATCATCCCCGTGGTTTATAGTTTGTGGTACTAATCATCCCTAGCCGATACTATTGGCACTAATCATCCCTGAGTGGCAAATGTTCCGCAAAAATCATCCTTATTGGGGATGATTTTTGCAAAAAGTTTAACAAAAAGTTTTGCAAAAATCATCCCTCTAGGGATGATTTTTGCCGAACGTTTCACCACTCAGGGATGATTAGTGCCAATAGTATCGGCTAGGGATGATTAGTGCCACAAACTACAAACCACAGGGATGATTTTTGCAGTTTACTCTAAGTATTTACTTGATAACATTTCATAAATGTTTTTATAATATTTAATTAAAACCTTTGGTAAATTATTGAGTAACACTGTTAAGCTTTGACCGAAAAATATATTTTGACTTGAATAAACCTTAAATCCACGTCAAGGCCCAAAGTTTTTCTTATAAAAAATTTATCTCGGTACACTACCCATTCCAAGACATAGCAATAACAATTTAAAGTCACGACAACCTTGACCAAATTCAAAAAAAATATAATTAGACACCATCATGTATATTCCTTACATGACTACCCTACCTATACCTATTTCTTTCTCTATTCACATAGTTACGTCTCATCACCTGATTCAAATTTTAAAAAGATAGGAATAGTATATATTCTCAAATAGTGCTAGGAATAGTATTATGAATAGTATTAGGAATAGTATATATTCTCAAATAGTGCTAGGAATAGTATTAGGAATAGTATTATGAATAGTATTAGGAATAGTATATATTCTCAAATAGTGCTAGGAATAGTATTAGGAATAGTATATATTCTCAAATAGTGCTAGGAATAGCAATGATAGCAAATAGTATTAGGAAGTAACACTATTGTTATATTCTTCAATAGTGTACCCCTTCACATGTAATTTGAAAGTCTCAGGAACCGAGCAAATGTTTAGTTTATAAATGAGAGATAAATAATAATAATTATGATTTATTATTTAAATATGTTTTGAAATTTACAGGCTACGCGGCAATTGTTTTTATGCGACGGTAAAAAGTCCAAATGTTAAAAAAAAATTGAACCGAACCCAAAATGTCAAAAGGTAACATTGACATGATATATACCCGTTGTCCAGTACACCGGCACAGTGAGCGCTACTCACCCGGATAGGGATAATTAGTCCCAATAGATCTATTTATAACATTCACGCTTACAATCTGTAATTAACAGTTCATGATGGTTTCGGGCATTGAGTGGTCTAATCGCTACTTAGGCAACACGTAAACATGAGATGATAACCAGAAATACTTGTGTCCAATGAAAAGATAACCATTGTATTTATAAACAGCTTTAAATACTTAAATCCATAAGTAGAAAGAGAGTATGACATAATTCAAGTAACCGAGTTTGTAAATGAGTATAAGTATGAGTATGTAAACAAGTATGTAAACAAGTTGTAATGAGCATGTATTCTCCCCCGAGATTTGTAAAGTAATGTAAAACAAGTGAAAGAGGGGCTATAAACTCACCTTGATCGAAAGCTACAGTCGAATCGATTAGTTGAAGTAGTCACGAACAATCGGCAACATGATCACGACCTATAGATGTCGCTTAATTATAATATACTCGAAGTACCATCGACGATGTGTACATCGTAGCGGCAAAATCATATATATTATATATATAAACATACATGTGATGAGGATCCACTTGCGCGACTTAATCCTGAAACCCCCACTCATTGAGTTATAGACATTTCTTACGCTTTATCTTACGTTACTTAATAGAAGACTTTCTATTTTCGGAAACTTTTTATTTTAGGAAAGTTACCTTAATTGGTAATTTATAAACACCTAAGTATATTTTTAATACTTACCATTTTTATTTACATTTTGCACTTAGTAAGACTTTATATAAGTCTTTATATGTCTTTTTACATCTTTTATACATTTTGACCCAAATCTGACCCGTACCAAACGAGCCACTAAATCACGTTTTCACGACTCGGAGTAAAAAGAGATTTTATCGGAAATGACATTCCGGACGACTTTTTAGTTTTGGCCGAGACTTGAATCTCGACAGAAAATGACCAAAATGCCCTCTTATTAAATCTGATGCAATATAAATTTTATAAAAACTGCTGCTGTTTGACCAACGTTTTGACCCGCTAAATCACACTTTCGTAAGTTTGACCAAAAAGTAACTTTATGCAAAACGTCGCTCCGAACAGCTTTCGTGTTTCGCCGGAAGGCTGAAACGGACTCGAAAATGCCCGAAATTGACGTTGAAAATCGGACCAGCAGCTATTTTTGCCTAAAATAGCTGTCAATTTTAACATGTATTTTCCGAACTTAATTTGCTATAACTTCTTCGTTTTTAAGAGTTACGGGGCGTTCAATTTACCGAAACGTTCACAAAATTACCCTCTTCGATATTATCAAATCAAAAATACAATTTTACAAAGTCTCAGACCCCGAAATACGTGCTAAACTTTCTGTTTTAGTCGATTATTACCAAAACGTGCCAAAATTATTTTTCGACCAAATATTCGCTTACAATACTCTTACTTAACCTATACACGGCCTTCATGCCGATCAATCAACCTAGCACAACTAGTCTAACGCAAGTGTCCCATGGATTTCATCACATTCAAACAACAAAATAACAGAACCCAAGTAAACGAAGACTTATAACAACACCGAAGAGTTGGGTCGACGACTGCTATGTCGCGAACTCAGCGTACACCCGCTGGCCCGAACAACAAACGCACCCTTTTGGGTGCCGGAGAAACCAAACGCAGCCTTGGGTTGTTGGGAAGAGATGGTAAAGAGGTTCGGTGGCTGGAGGAGGGTGGCGTGTGGTGTGGTAGATCGGATAGATCGGGTGAAGAGGAGCATTTTTTGAGTTCGCCAGAAAATTTTTCCGGCGGCGGTGGTGGTGGCCGACGGCGGCTGGGTGGCGACCGACCGTGGCTGTGGTGGCCGAATTTTGTGAAGGGGAAGAGTGTTTAAGTGTGTGTTATAAAAAATGAAATGAAAGAAATGGTATAAAAATTTTATTTATAATAAAACTTTTAAAGTAAAGTGACAAGTACCAAATAATAGAGGGTGAATTGTGTAAACATAAATTGTAGTTTTTGATAACTATCGGTTCGGGACTCGTTTGAACTAGTTAACGGTCGATTCGAGTCACGAAACTTGCGCCATTGTTTTCTAAATCATTTTTCCAATAAAATGAGTATTTACTTGATAACATTTTATAAATGTTTTTTTTATAATATTTAATTAAAACATTTGGTAAATTATTGAGTAACACTGTTAAACTTTGACCGAAAATTATATTTTAACTTGAATAAACCTTAAATCCACGTCAAGGCCCAAAGTTTTTCTTATAAAAATTTTATCTCGGTACACTACCCATTCCAAGACATAGCAATAACAATTTAAAGTCACGACAACCTTGACCAAATTCAAAAAAATATAATTAGACACCATCATGTATATTCCTTACATGACTACCCTACCTATACCTATTTCTTTCTCTATTCACATAGTTACGTCTCATCACCTGATTCAAATTTTAAAAAGATAGGAATAGTATATATTCTCAAATAGTGCTAGGAATAGTATTAGGAATAGTATATATTCTCAAATAGTGCTAGGAATAGTATTAGGAATAGTATATATTCTCAAATAGTGCTAGGAATAGCAATGATAGCAAATAGTATTAGGAAGTAACACTATTGTTATATTCTTCAATAGTGTACCCCTTCACATGTAATTTGAAAGTCTCAGGAACCGAGCAAATGTTTAGTTTATAAATGAGAGATAAATAATAATAATAATTATGATTTATTATTTAAATATGTTTTGAAATTTACAGGCTACGCGGCAATTGTTTTTATGCGACGGTAAAAAGTCCAAATGTTAAAAAAAATTCGAACCGGACCCAAAATGTCAAAAGGTAACATAGACATTTAAAGTTTCGAAAATTGCCGGATGTTACAGTACCTACCCCTTAAAGAAATCTCGTCCCGAGATTAAATTTGTGTTAACGATTGTGTGACCAAAAAAAAGATTTAAGATTTAATAAACCAGTTCTAAACAAGATGATGATGACTTTATTCAGCAAAATTTGATATTTCGACCCTTCTTAATATCCTTAAATTTTGGTTAGGGTTGACCAGGATATTTAATCCATAGCTATCTGTTAGTCTGTTAAGTATTATGAGTTATTTCCTGCTAGCACGACCGAAGGACTTTGTAGTTTTCATTCTGTATTAATTATCATATATGTTTTCAAATCATATATGAGGTGGATGCATTTTATCATGTCGTGATTGTGATTGTTTGAAATCCCACGTGTATTGTATTCTGGTGATCTAAATCAAAATGCCACCAAAGAGAACTGCCGCAACCACCACACCTATGACCGATGTTTAGAATGGATATTTTTAGAAAAATATCATTACGAGTTTTATGATTGATATAACCACATTATAGAGAGAGTCT
This sequence comes from Tanacetum coccineum, assembly GCA_026074375.1. Classification (NCBI taxonomy): domain Eukaryota; kingdom Viridiplantae; phylum Streptophyta; class Magnoliopsida; order Asterales; family Asteraceae; genus Tanacetum; species Tanacetum coccineum. The sequence continues at coordinate 2,991 of BQNB010036560.1, read as the reverse complement.
CTTAATAGCGAAAGCATCGAAGAGAAAGTGTACTCGCGTGAGTATGCATGTTTGAAGTCTTAATTGTTTAAGGGCAGAGTCTCGTTTCTGATATCTGCAATGTTCGATGATTAATATCGAACGCGGCTAATGGATGTAAGTATCCGACTTACTTGGCAGTACTAGAATGTACCATGACTGAAATTGTTGTACTATTGGTCTGAAACGAATAACTCACTCGAATATTGTATCGACAAGTGTTTAGCTTGTTTGAGGGAGGTTTGTATCGCTTGATGAATAGACTTGTACAAGATGGGACCGCTCCAGGACCCAACAACCCCAACAACAGTAACCATACGATAATGACCGTAGTAAACAATGATAGAATGCGAATAGTGAGAACACTCCGAGAAACAATACCCCCATAATAATGATCAACAAATGGAAGGAGCTCGCGGGAGAGCTTATGTGATAGGTGACGGAACATTGTACTTAGTCTGTTAGCTCCACAGACAGTTCGTGATCGCAAGGATTTGAAACGGCAAAAGTAATAACTTAAGAATGAGATCATTTAGCTCAAGCGAGGCCTTGAGGTTTTCGATGAGTGGTAAGACACCATTGTGTTTCTAATTCTTTTAACGAATTTCGATGATTATTGGGTTCAAGTTCATACTCGTCTCATATTGGATACCATTAAGCCCACTTATTTATAATTCTTTATTTACATAAAGAAGCGTCCAAATTTATGTAAGTAGGAAATGATAAACTTATGGTTCGGTGATTCACAATTTATTTATTCAAATGAGGAGGCGTCCCAATCCTTTCAAATAAATAGATTATAAATCATCATACTTAATAATTTCCAATGCAATACGCGTACTCACATAACCTTCAAGGTGATGAATGACATGACAATTCATGTGCTCTAATGAGTATGGGACGAGTGCTTAAAACTAGTCTTCGGAGACGGGAGTAAAACAATTAGGGAAGATCGACATAGCGCTCAAAATAATTGATGAGTATACGGTTTTAGTAAATAAGATAAAGGTCTCTATGTATGAGTCAACATAGCAATTATCACATCAATCCTCCTATTACAAGTCCCGCCCATACAAGACTTGTAATACCTTTAAAGATTTTTCAAAATGACAACACTTGTGTTGCTTGTTAGAAAGAAAAGCAACACAAGGCCTCCTGTAAGGCCAAAATAGTGAGCTCTATTAGTCATCCCTTATAGCTTTTGCATATGGACTTATTTGGACTCACTTCTGTAAGGAGCATAAACCATAAGACTTATTGCCTGGTTATCACTGATGATTTTAGCAGGTTTAGTTGGGTGTTCTTTTTAAGAACTAAGGATGAAACTAGTGGAATCCTTAAAGACTTTATAAGACAAATAGAGAACCAATTAAATCAAAAGGTTAAAACTATTAGATGAGATAATGGTACAGAATTCAAGAACATGGACATTATTGAATTCTGTGGGAAAAAAAGGATCAAAAGGGAATATAGTAATGCCAGAACTCCACAACAAAATGGAGTTGCTAAGAGAAAGAACATGACCTTTATTAAGGCTGCTAGAATAATGCTAGCAGATTCATTTTTACCTAACACTTTTTGGGCTGAAGCAGTTAGTACTGCTTGTTATGTCCTTAATAGGGTATTAGTGACCAAGCCTCAAAACAAGACACCTTATGAACTTATAACTGGTAAAATACCAATCATAAGCTATATAAGACCTTTTGGGTGCCATGTGACCATCTTGAATACCATTGACCATCTGGGCAAGTTTGAAGGGAAGTCTGATGAAGGGTTTTTAGTTGGGTATTCCCTAAATAGCAAGGCTTTTAGGGTATACAATTTAGAAACCAAGAGAGTTGAAGAAAACCTGCATATAAACTTTTTAGAAAATAAACC